>QQSS02139183.1:0-15949 GCA_003687565.2 Craspedacusta sowerbii | reverse complement strand
TCTAAAACCCGCCTGCTCAGGCGCAGGGCGTGATTAAAATCCCGTGGGAGCAATTTGCTTGATCGGTTACTGAGCGGCTCACAATAAGAAGCGCTCGCGCATAATTGTATTTCCATGCTGGCAAGCAGCGATGGAACACATCGATTCTTCTCAAAGCGCATGGAAGCATTTCTTTATAATCATAATGTAAGTGCTTGCAAACTTTAACACCTCACGACATTATTTGCCGATGACGTTTCGATTGAAATAAAAATCATAATTAGATGCTTAATGCAATTGTTCACAAAGTTAACTAATAAGTAACCCGGAAATTAAAAAATTAACTTAAATGTAGTGAAAAGAACTGTGTCTAATTATGTACTATTTGCAATGAATTTGTAAGTTATGCCCTTCACAAAGCAAGAAATATAATCAATTAGGGTTCATAACGTATTGTATCTCTTAAAACTCAAATTTTGGAGATTGCATTTAATCAAGGTGCTTAAAAATCTTGGTGAAATGAAAAAGTGCTCCTTCAAAACGTGCCCATTCCGTTGCCGGAAGGTATTGACTATAGGTCTCCGTGGCGCAATCGGTTAGCGCGTTCGGCTGTTAACCGAAAGGTTGGTTTTTCATGCTCACCCGGGGTTACTCTTATGAGGCTAACGACGTATTCGACATAAATTTGAAGAATCTGCGGAATCAAAATTCTTAACGTGAGGGTTGCGGAGCTTAATGTTGACATTCGCATGTATATTTTTAGGTAAGCAAGATGTTGCTTCTTGTCTGTTATAGATTATGCTGACATCTGGTTGTGTAAATCTGTGTACGAACTTCATGAATCCAAAATATCTGAGTATTTGCATCCTATCGTCATTGTCACTTCATACGTAATCGCACGCTACAATCTCTAAATCGTCTAAATTCTTTCTATGAAGGAAGTTACTCACGTGGCGTTTATTATCAGCAAAGATGACGATCAGACAACCAACCTAATTTAGACATATTATTGTTTTTGATAATGTCTGTTTTCAACAAATTCGCATGTTTCTTTCCTAAGGTAAGCCTTGTATCATACAACCATATGGACCCACCATCTTGCAACTGTATGTTGTATTAAAAATAAGTGGCTGGTCGATTTTTCTCAAAACGTTTAGAGGCACCTTTATAATTATAATCAAAATGCTGCTTGCTTGCAAACCTTTACATGTCACTGCAATGTCTGCTGATGATGTTTCCATTGCAAAAGAAATCTCTAGGAACTTCCACAAATTGTACTAATTGCATGCTGACGCTGTGAAGTTCCTCAGTGATGTCTGCAGTTAGTTGCAAGATGTTTGTGGTGTGCGGACACAAATCCTTGTATTGTGTCGCGGACCCTTTGATTTCACGGGAAATATGTGGTGATAAGTATCAGTGTTTCTGATTTGTACTTGCATATAGGGAACTTTGTGCCCTACTACATATACAAAGCATGTTCCGCGCAATTAGAGATTTTGCAGGACCGAGCAGATTCGATGATTAAGAGTAGACCGTTGCATGCTGATGCGTTTGATCTTATTTGAACTGTGCCGTGCCTGTATACAAGTTGATAATTCATTTACCGTGTCGATATTCTTTGCATCTGATTGAAGAGTGCTAGAACTTGTTGTTCTTGAGCTTCTGTATTGTTTATGTTGTTTTGCGTTAGGCTAATGAACATTATACAGTCCTCTGCTATTTAAACCAACAAGACAAGTGCTTCCGTGACTAACCATGCGAGAAGCAATTGAATCAATTTACAACAATTTTAATTGTTCACAACTTTAACTAGTAAGTAACCCGAGAATTGAAAAACTTAAATGGTCAAAGTAGCGCTAAATTTACAACAGCTTTCAGAAAAAAGACTACTTGTTTAAGTTTGTAGGACATGTTTCGATCAGCTTTGATCATTTTCAACTAATACGAAAAATTATATCGCAATCGTTTAAATAAGAAGGCGTGAATACACCCATTGGTCAATAATTGATGCTACAAATGCTCACTCAGCAACCGATTAACAATTCCAGAAGGGACGGCAAAAAGCAAACAATAGTTCAATAATAAAAAACACGAGGGAATAACAGCTGTACCGCATTTAAAGCTAACCGGAAATCTGGGTGAAAATTTGTGTGTTTGCTAGAAGGCTATAGCTTTGTTGATACCAAAACACTCTTCAAAGCAGGTGGAACGGGTCTCTACATATGTAACTCTCTGCACAGTGATTTCCAAATTAGACACGATCCTTGCATCCAAATAGAAATTGGAGTTGAAGCAACTGTTATTAAAACTTCCTCGAAGGGAAGGAAAGACTTGATTTGTGGTTGCATTTACAAGGATCCTGGCTTCTCCCAAGAAAGTGTTCCAGATGATTTCTTCCTTAAGATTCTTTAGAAGGTTAATATAGAAGACAAGTTTGTAGTGATTATGGGAGACTTTATTATTGATTTGCTTGCTTATGAAAGGTTTGTTGCTTCTAATGATTTTTATGATATGGTAGGCTCTTATTGTTTACAGCCGTTGATACTGCAGCCCAGTCACGTAAGCTACGATGGAAAACCCTAATAGATAAAATCTTTTCTTATAATACTATTTACAATTTCTACGAATGGCAATCTAACCTGTTCGATTTCTGACCTCGGTGCTCAATTACAATATTCGCCGATTCCAATCGAAGACAAATAACCATGCAGAAGAAACCAGTATACGGGCGCTCGCACAAATTATTCAATGCGAGCGATTTCCAAGAAGAATTGTCGTACATAAATAGGGATTCACTTTTTAGAGAACAACTAAATCCAAATGTCCTTAAAAACATTATAGTAGAGAAGGTCACTGACATCATAAACGTAATGGCTCCTTTTTGAAGACTTACTAAAAAAGAACTAAACATTCAACAGAAACCGTGGATCACTAAAGATATCTTGCATGCTAAGAAAGTAAGAGATCATTTACTTTAAATTTACGTTAAAGGAAACAGTCAGCAAGCACGAACAGAAGGTCATGTTAAATACCAAAGGCAACGCAACATTGCCACTAGCATGATGAAAAGAAGTAAACGTTCTTACTACTCAAACAATTTCTTACAAAATAAAAGCAATATAAGGAAAACGTGGAACGGCATGACCTTGATTCTCAAGCAGAACAAGATGGCCAAGCATCCTACTTCTTTGATGATGAACCAAAATTGCAGTTTAACTAAGGCGCCAATAAATATTGCCATCGCCTTTAACAACTATTTTTCCTCGACTGGGAAAACTCTTGATGTAAACATTCCGAATTTAAAAGAAAAATTTGTGGCTTTCATGCCCCCAATTTTTAAAGGCCAACATATCCCACAGAAGTGTCGACCTAATAAATTCTTTAAGTGTATCTAAAGCTCGTGAACCAAACAGCATTCCAATCAATCCTTTAATCTAGGTATTTTCCCTAACGTCTTTAAGTGTGGAAGGTAATTCCCGTATGTAAGTCTGGTACCATCGAACTATGAACTAATTATCGAACATAAGTAAAATTCTAGAGAAAGCCATGCACAGAAGGCTGTGTGAATATCTAGAGGAATCTAACTTCATCTACAAATTGCAATTTGGATTCAGAAAATAACATTCGGCAAGTCACACTTTAGTCAATTTAATTACCTGCGTTATGGAAAAATTAGACGCTGGAGAGTATGCTTGTGGTCTGCTCGTGGATTTGGACTGGCATTAGATACTGTCAAACCATTCAAAAAAACGCGCCGTCTTCGGCATTCGCGGTGTTTATAATAATTGGTTTGTGTCGTATCTGGACAGTTGGAGACAATTTGTCACCATTGGCAATGAGAATTCGGAGGTTACGGACATGAAAGTAGGTGTTCTAGGCCCACTACTGTTTCTAATATACGTGAATGATTTTTTACTTCGCCTCACATCTGACATTGCTCAGCATTTTGCGGACGATACGATTATTTGGGATAGCAGTCAATCCATCAAAAGGTTTAAGGCACAACTTTTACGTGACGTTACACAAATTTACGATTGGCTTTGCGCTAAGAGATTATCCTTAAACGCTGCGAAAACTGAGGTTATGCTGTTCCAACCAAAAAGTATACAGGATTTTGTAAAAATGACATTGACGTTCAAAACAATAAAAATATAACCCTCCAGGAAAGTCAGGTATCTTGGAATTATTATACTCGCCATGTACATGGAGAGACCACCTCACTGAACTATCAATAAACTGTCACGGGCAAATGCCCTCATCTCTAAAATACGCCATTATGTTGATATGAACGTTCTCGTATCGCTGTATCACAGTTTGTTTCATTCGCATATGACTTACGGCTGTCTTGCATAGGGAACAGGTTGTTACGTTAAAATTTTGCATCACCAAGGAACTCAACAACAACAACAACAACAACAACAACAACAACAACAACATTCACAACAATCAGCAACAGCAATGATTGGCAACACCAACCGTAATTGCGCAAAGCAAATCAAGAAAAGATCTCCCAATATAACTTTTGATGGCGAAACCCATATTTACGCTAAGAGGAAAACATCCGTAAATAATTAGCATTACTACACTATATTGCGTCCGTACGCCGTCTGATGTATATAAATAACCAAACATATGTACATTGACATAAGTATACATAAAGCGCGACTAACATTTAGCGTCCCGCATAAAGTAACGAAGAATTTACAAACAAAAAATAACAAAAACAAAATAATAATGACAATAACAATCACAGTAAAAATATAATAATAAACAATAGTCAAAATAATAATAATAATAACAAGAATAATAACAAGAATATTAATACCAATAAAGATCAAATGAAAATGCTAGTTCCAAAAAAAGGCCAGTGTTCACACCGAACTCAGACCCAGAAACAATCCTGCTGATTGTAAAATATTGTGAAGGCAACTTCCCTGCGATGACCTATCTGAAAACAAACAAACATAGCAAAAAAGCGACACGCCTGAAAACTCTCCGACCTAAGCATTGCCGTTCTTACAATCCAAGAGACCAAGTCACAACAAAGTCATGCGCAAACGACGCTCTTATACGTGACGTAAGCAACAACGCAACCAAAACAAAAAAACAGGACCAGCGAAGCGTCACCGCTGGTTATCTCCATAACAAAAGTCAATAATGATTAAATGAATGAGACTACAGGCGAATTGACTGCCAACACGCACAACAAGCAAAACATCGGAAAGCACAACAAAGCCTGTATTGGATAAGTGGTCGCAAACTAATGCTGACAGAAGAGCGTGTCAACAACGTAAGCGGTTGACATCGGCCATAAATAGAAGCTCCTACGTCACCCTTAGTTGACAAATCGTACGAATTTGTAGTGCTAATGCAAATTTTCACAACGCCGATAAGTTTTTTAGCAATTAATAATCCATGGTGATCGAATAAGCCAGTTGATCTGCAGATAAGCAGAGCACGGCCTTTGCTAGCTTCCATTATCTTCCGCTCAAATTAGATCCACGACCTCCAACAAATGCCGGCTTTAAAAACCTTGCCAAGCGCCGCAACGCAACGTGGCACGGGCTAAGCCGTACAGTGGTACCAAAAATTTGAGTTACCCAGCTAATATCCGACACTCCTCACGATAACCGTATTAAAGTGCAGCCGAGGTACAGCAAAATAGGAGAATAGTTCAAGAAGAATTTTAAAAAAGACACTAATCTTGCAATGGCACGCTGGTACTTGGTGACCTGGCACGATTTTGATTTGTTATATTAACCGAAGACGATTTTTCCGGACCATCACTGCTTCTACACCGTTGATCTAGCTAATCAAATTGTATTTTTTACAAAACATGAAAAAGGCTCAAGAGTACGCCTACAGCAAAATTAATTCAAAACTACAAGCGCATGTTAAATAAATGCTCTCTGAACAACAATTCAATGAAAGCTTCGGGAGGCCATTAAGTACCAAATTTGGGGAAGTAACAAATGAACGGGTTCTGTATAACGGCAAAGCATAAAAGCATAAAGCAAAATGATATGGAAGAAACCACTTAACAGAACAGAACAAACTCTCGTGAGGAGTGAGGTACAACTGCCCAGAGCAACTCATTGCAGTCTGGCTAGAGCACTAAAATATGAAAGTCGAACAGACGAACTGTGCTAGCCGCATACATATGCACTCATGATGTCTGACCTCATGATCATGAGAAACCTCCAGCTTAGAGATTGTCAAAAGAACCCAAGCACTGACAGTAGCTTCGCAGAACTTCCAAACATGGCAGTTAATTCTCAAGGAGCTTTTGCGAATGGCAAAGGATCAGCTAGTAAGCCATTCTCATGGATTCGGAAAATGAAAATCAAGACTAATTCAGTCCGATGAGTAGAAGGTGGAAATCAGTGCAGCATCAACTGGCTCCATACACGAAGGGCAAGTAAAGGAGCGCAAAAGCCAGTCATCAATGCAGTCCTTGTGGTACGTGTGCATGCAAGGCAAGAACCTGAGAGAATCCCCAATTGCAAACTCATTCATACAAATCACACACCTGCAAAAAGTAATCAAAACGAAAGCTTCAACAACAAGGAAACAAGCACAACACAGCAAATAACACTACAAAAGCATGACAGCACAGAGAAACAGCATGTAAGCTATAGCAACCTGGCACAACAAAGCTTGTCAAAACACTAGAGCACTGCAAAACATCCCTTGTAGGTTCTCACTGCTGCAAAGCCGAACACCAAGACATAAAGAGAGCCCATGCACTATTGCCATTCAAAAATTTACATAACGCAACCAAGAATTTCGAAATTTTGAGGCATGGTCAGCACCACTTTTCTCGCTTAACAGGCTTAGACCATTAATAAATGCAGCAAAATTTAAATTACAGAGATGGGGAGCCTCACAGAAAGATTAAGAACAAAAATGTCACAGCACAGAATC
Organism: Craspedacusta sowerbii; assembly: GCA_003687565.2. Taxonomy (NCBI): domain Eukaryota; kingdom Metazoa; phylum Cnidaria; class Hydrozoa; order Limnomedusae; family Olindiidae; genus Craspedacusta; species Craspedacusta sowerbii. The sequence goes on along the minus strand of QQSS02139183.1, from coordinate 9,046 downwards.
AATAGCACAGAATCTGCATATCAGAAGACACACTTTCTGCAAACTGACAAAAAATACTTCTAACCTTCTAAACTATGCATATACCTATCAATACATAGAAAACTTTACATACAAACAAATCGCAACTTACTCCTTTTTCTTCTTGGTCCCATCGAATGTACCTGTGGGAAGGTGTTGGATGAGACCCAGCCGTTGAGCAAGACGAACCTGGTGTTCTTCAGAAAGGGAATTAGTTCCTTGACCATACTGGGACTGAACTGGGTGACTTACGTTAAAGATAGGGGCAGCAGTTTCTTCCTATAAACGAAAGTCAGCAGTGCTATTGTATTATTATAATTAAAATTTACACATTAGTTCAGACAGAACCAAAGAAGCTTGATATGTCAGGTTAGTACTCCATGCAGATCATTGGCCACGCAAAAAGAAGCTTGTTAATCTAGCTAACGTTTTCTAGCAGACAAAGTAGCTCATAAACCATCTTTAAACATCTTAAGCATCTTCACAATCACATGCTACAAGGATATAATAGTGTCAAAAAAAAAAGAAAAATTGTAGTTGATCATGTAATGCTAATCAATCAAAGTCGTCATATTTTAATTGATACCGCTAGGTGGCCACTTTATATATCAGTATTACTTTGTAACAAAGTGAGTGAAGTTGCTCCTCTGTAGTTCATCAACACTCGCATGATATACCTTCATTCATATGCAAATTTTCCTAACATTTAGGAGAAATCCAGGAGATTTCCCAGATTATAAAACACGACCTTCTAAAATAAATTGTTGAAAGTACAAACATCACACTCTCAACAATGTAGTTTCATGCAACAAAGAAGTGGAGATACCCGGAATTCTCTTCGAGTACACGTTACCGAATAAATCATAGGTACCTGGTACGGAGGAGGAGGATCAGCACCTCGAACATTTTCCATGCTTGTGTCATCCCTCAGCAAAGAGAGAGAGTCACGTCTTGTTCCTTTGAGACAGTTCCCCATGACAAACCAAGCAGACGTTAAATTAATCCCAAACGAAGAAGCGCTTTTACTATCGTGTAAATATACACATGAGGAAAGTTGAGACGAAATCAGACTATAGAACGATAGCTGTACAACTGCAAAGAGAAAGGCACCTGAAGTTTCAGAACTCTTTGGCTATCCGCTCTGGCTAGCGACACAGTTCTGCTCGGCAAACTTCCCAACCAAGATTCAAAACATTGGCCGCAGTGGATCCTGGGTAACAAGATTCGTTTACGCAATCGGCGTTCGTCGAGGAATGTGCCACCTGGTCGATCGCTAGCGCCGATCTTTTACGTCGACCAACTGGGCAGGCATGATGTGACATTTTTTGTGTGGCTACCCTGTTTGGCGAATCTCTCACGAAGAACTAACCAGCACAGTACGACTTCGTTGTCTGCTGGAAAGGTCTTCACGAAGGAGATACCCTGATAACATGGGACAGTGCGAGGCCAGTTTCATGATCGTTGGAGCATCGACCAGTCGTCCGAGCCTTCCTTAGAGGGCACGTATCGAGCTTTTTAGCTCCTTGAGAGGCTCAACAACATCAGCGACTGGACTTCATTTGCTGTCACCGACGATCGATGGACTGCGCATCCTGGGAAACTCCTGGCTCTTCACCAACAAACAAACATGCTTGCTCAAAAGCTAGCATAGCTGAGATAGGCAGTTATGGTCTTTTTTTAAATTTCTAAATTTGCCATAGAACTAATGCGACTGTGTTTGGTGGAAGTACAGCTGGCACCAGCAGCATATGAAACGCATGTTAAAGAGTTTATGCAGTCTGCTGCTTTTTAGTGTCCGGTTGAGGAAGCTGTATGTACACTTGCTTCCACTTCTTGTCCGGCTAAACAAATACCATGTTTTTTAGTTTGTTGACAGTAGTACCATCACGCTAACGTGTGCAGGACAGGGCAGTTACTGTCGGTGAGGTCAACTGACACTGGACACTACTCATCAGCTGCATGTTTGTTTTTGTTGACGTCAAGATGATTCGCTGTGTTTAAATATTGAAGCTCAGAAAACGTCTGGGCACTTGTTAACGAGCGCATGTTAGTAGGCCTGCGTGGAATTCAGAAGGACACAAAAAATGCACAGTATATTTGATGAAAAATTTTGATTCCACGGCCATTAGGGTCTTCAATATTATCAAACCAAAAGGATTTATATCAGTACGAGTAATGCGTGATGAGAGGGTATAAATCTGAAGTTTAGTCCTCAACAATTACTATATTGTCATCAGCTAGAAGTGAAAGATGGCGACCTGCCAGCACTTGTGCCTTTGTTCAGCTGGTGTGTTTTTCTTGGTAAGTCTCACTTTAATCCTAGCCCTACCTCAAGCCTTACCTTACCAAACGAGCAAATAGAATTTTATATCCACGTCAAGATTCTTATGTTCGCGGGCAATGAATGAAACATGCTTATCACGTAGCTAACAGATTGAAAATCCACACAAGTCGCAAGATTCGGAGCAATCCTGTGACGGTATGACTTAAGGAGTACATAGTAGCCTCAGGTAGGATATGCGTTCCTTTACTAGATAAACTCTGAATGTTAGAAAATGGTGACTTCATGAGAGATCCCTTTCATGCCAAGCTCTCTTCGGTTCCACTCAATTGTTTGCCATCCTCGCTAAGACCTTCGACGACAGCTCAATTAAGAACGTTATTCCCGCCTTCTATTTTCCAGTTTCATGCAAGTGCAGGAACTAAGTTGGACCTTTGCCCTTCTTTAAAGAAGCGTTGAATACATTTTCATGTGCCCTGCACGTTCTGATTCTGTTTGGGCGCTCATTCTGGGTCATGGATGAGTATAAGGCAGCTTCTATTTCAAATCAGCTTTTTAGTTTGCTCCATACTGCAAATCAAAGTCGATTGTCTAAACTGCAGAAAGAGGTTATAGAGCGTACTGACCAACAAATCGGTAGAAGGGTTTCTGGAAGAACCTGGTCATAAATCGCTACCTCCTAGGCGACTGCATCGCAGGACACATTAGCATGACCTGGTGCGATCTCGACTTTGCTCAGGGATAGCCAAGTTATTTGCTTGGGATGGTTGGCATTATTGTCATGGCTATTCGTAGTAGGCCAGTGTATACCAGACAAGATTTAATTGCATGGGACATGTATAACATTTTCCAAGTTGTGTCTTGAGCGTAGATCGTCAAAAAAAAAAAAAAACATTAAGCGATCAGTTTGTCCTAATCGCAAGCTACCACCACATTCAATATATGTTCAGTCATTCCGCCTTTAAAGCGTGGACAGGTCTATAAGGCGGTTCCTTTTATGATTCAAGATGCAGGATAAAATGAAATTCTTGGGCACTATAGCAGAGCTTTGTACCCTCTAGAAGATCTGGAACTTGAAAGGAGAAAGCAGCTCGCAAAAGTCTCGTCTGTGATTTTATACCGTCTCCATTAACAAGGAACGATATAAACTTAGTCGTCAGCAAGAATGGGGACTATGTAAGCGTTAAGGCCTCCTTGCACATTCACAAATTTTCTTCTCATCTGTTCGCATGCAAGTCGGATTCCATGCCGCATTTTCTACGAAAAGTTTTGAATGTGAATGAAAACCATTACAGCAATTGCAGGGATCATAACATCACCAGCATCAACAACAACAAGAACAACAACAACATCAACAACAATAACAAAACACTAACAACAACAATAACCAAATACAATTAGCAAAGCAACAAACAACAACAACAAAACAACAGCAGCAGCAGCAACAACAACAACAGCAACAACAACATTAGAGGTTCCTTCAATGAATTCAATGAAATGCTTTTTACCGCAAAGATGTGCTAAACATAGAATTTGCGAAAGAAAAAAAAACTTATCGTAAGGACAGATTACACTCTCGCGCTGTGCATTCGACCGTTGAAATGCTTAAGCAAGGAAGCTTTTTTTTAACCTATGCTTCGAGTGTAATATGCCGCGTCGATGCTAGATTAAAATGTTGTGGAAAGGTTCTCTTTATCTAAATTCACTTTGGTTAAGCGTGATCAATTGTGCTTACTTCCACAGAAGCTTTAAGTTAAACTTAGCGAGAGCGACACCTTATTCGTAGGTTAAGGGGATTATATCAGATCATGATTATTAACCAATTCAGAAAGCAACAAATCTTAATCCCGTGCATGATTGGCAAGAAGGGTATAAGTTGGTGAAGCTATTTTTGACACAGCTTCGATTTAAGTAACATCTACGCAGGCAAACGTTTTCCCACACGTTAGCCGCTAATGGGAAACGCATTTTGCGTAGCGGCATATTGATTTCTGGTACAATTAATTATTTAAAGGTCGGAGCTATAAACACCACGACATTTCTTTGCGGCTGTACACGCCAGATGTGTGGTTTCACTATCCTCAGCGAAGCATTCATTAATGCAGGTGCTCGTTAGACCAAGGAATGCAAAGCAGGTGGTGATACATACTCTGAATCAGGTACCAGGCGTCTGCACCAATTCGAGAACACGTGGTGCAAAGTCATTTATACTTTCGCAAACAGCCAGTCTGTAGCAATTCTCACCTGTTTAACGAGAAGCTGAGATCGTTCCTCCTATACCTCCAAAGTGTCTAAGATCTGAGCGACTCCCCTTGTGCACGCCATCTTGAATACTTAATAAATCCTTATCATTCGTCAATACGTTATCGTCACCTACGCTTTGTGCTTTTAGACTCCACTTCCTTATTTCAAAGTTTAGATATAGAAATCACTTGTCACCTCCGGATATTTTATTATGTATTTTAAGCAATAAGGGGCTTGCAGGTTCATAGTTTAAAATACGTTTCGTTCTATATTTCGCAACGATGCAATCTTGTAATTTGCGAAAAATGGCTTCTATACTGCTTATTATCTGGATCGCCGTTAATGCAAAGGCGTCCATATCGGCGATGATTCAGTTGAAACCTCACACGCTCAGATGTTCATGATAAATAAGTCTTCATTACCTGACAGATAACTTGCAGTCTAGCAGTCAAAACTACAGAAATATGTCCCCACTAATTAAGAGCCAGCGTGGCTGATCAAGTCGATATCACATTAATTGCAGTTCCTTTAAACAAAACGAGGTGTATTACACATACTAAAACCAAAAATGACGAAAATGCTTGTTCATGTGTGAAAATTAAACAACTGCTCAGTCTACTCTTAAGTAACTTAGAAGAGATTTTACAACGTTTGAATATTTTTGAGCATTTTTTAAACTTTGCAAGCATTTGCAGAAGACTCGTGTTTTCTGCACACTATTAGTTTGCAGCAACTGCAGGGCACTTTGAACTTCCTGTCCTAAGGTCTTGGACAGATCTTACATCGTTGCCACTACTTAGCTGGCTCCCCATCGTGCTTTGAGCACAATTTTTCGCTACCACGTTACCAGCCAGTTCTTTTGATATTTGCAGCCGAAGAAAACAAGACCGGAAGTTCGTCGATCCGTTCTTCAAGGAGATAGCTGATGCTTTCCCAGCCGAGGCTTAAGTGGACTAAGAATGGCCATTCTCAAGAACAGTTCAGGCTTTTATGGCACATATTCAATGTGATGTTTACTATTGCCGGGTTGTCTGGAAGACATCTTGAAGGACAGCATGAAGATACCTTGGCTAATCAAAAATGACATACTAAATACATTTTTTATGTCTTCAAGACATCTGAGAAAGACGTATTTTAGCTCTCTTTAAGAGGGCTTAAGATGTTGTTAGACATCTCAAAAAAGACGTTATTTAACAATCTCAGGAAGACGTCTTCAAGACGTCCTTTAGATGCATTTAAAGACATGCTTTATACATATAAAGAAGAGACGCTTTTTAGATACATCGGAAAGGCGTTTTTAAGACAACTCCAAAATGCTTATGTAGAATGCAAATTTAAAAAAGCATATAACTAATATGCCTTTGAGATCCTGTGATATCTAGAATGAATGGTTTAGATCTTCTCATGATTTGGATGTCCTTAGGACTCAAATATTGCATCTTCTAGGAAACTTTTTGTGATCTCTAAAACAATCATTTAGGCATATCGAACCAGGTACCTTGAGTAAGAGTTTAAGGCGCGCATTTTAGGCGGATACGCGTTCGACGGGCGCATGGTTTAAGGTGCTGCTTTTCCGCACCCCAGCCAGAAAAACATCAGTATCAGCATCAGTATTGTCAACGCAGGGCCAAGTTTGTAGCGATATGTTATCGCACGACAGTTTTGTATGTCGGTAATTCCGAAAACCGTAGCAGAGAGAGTAAACACTCAGCTTCGATACCTTCTTAAATTACCGGAAGCATTTCTAAATTACCTGAACCATTTAGAAAGTATTTCACTTTGAGAAAAGACATTCACTCCTATGACACGAGAGGCTCAGTGCGTGGCGAGATTTTTGCCACAGCAAGAAAGACATGTAAGTTGGGTGACAATTCAATCACACAAAAAAGTATAAAGGACTGCAATCTCTTTATTTCAATGCACCCAAAAGTCGAACCAATAAAAATGTCATTGAAGGAATTAAAAACTTACATAAAATCATCTCTTATTAGTGGTTATGAGTAAGATCACAATAGCAAACATTGCAGAAAAGATCTGATTGTGCGATTGCCCCCTTACATTATAATGTCTTCTTGGCTCCTCTTTCTCATAATTTTTGTAAATATTAGTGTGTTTTGCATTCCTTTAAGTACTTTGTTTTTCTTATTTGACAGCCACTTATGTTTTAGTAAGAATCAGTTATGATTTGGTTTAAATAGGTTTTAGTTGATATGCTCATGGAGTCTTGACGTAGCAGAGGTTATTCTCATTACTTGCCTATGCTTTGTTTTTCAAAACTTTGGTTTATGCTATCTTGACGTACTCTGTTGGCTTTATCGCACAACTACACACGATTGAGGAGTTATTTATGAATTCTGGTTTTGATTGGTGTTTGTAGTTTTGAAATTGATGGATCTTCACCTTTGCGTTGGCAGATGCTTCCTCCATTAGGCGACATATACAGAGCTCGTCTGGTTATCTGACATGCGTTCTGCTTGCGTGGTCTCTTTTAATTCAATTTTTTGTCTTTCTCGCATTAAGGTATTTCTATGATTTTGGTTTCGCTCAGTTGCCACGTCAATCTGGTGTACTTAAAATGTTTGTAAATTATTTTACATTGTCATTTTATAGGTTGTCTTTTGACAGACACTTGTGATTTGTTGCTGTTTTGTTGATGTGTCTTATTGACAGGCACCAATAAGTTGGTTGGAGTTAAGCAAGAATTTTTTAAAATCGGTATTGGTTGAGTTTCGATTGGATACTCACCTTTCAGTTCGCAGAGATTTTGTCACTAGATGACCTAAATAGTTCCTTTATTTCATCTGAAATCCGAGTGCTACGTGCTCATAGTATCTGTACTCGCTTGCAACGTACCGACTCTAAGTTTATGTTCTTCCTAGCAAACTTAGACTCATAGCCTTCTTAGCTTTATAGCGTTGGGTAACAACTACTTGCTAGAAGCTGGTCTTTTCGTTATATGTAAATGGTGGTCACTACTAGAATAGGCAATGCCTACTTAGTGATCTCCTTCACTTTTCACAAAACTTTGTTTGACTATATATATGTATTTTTAAGGATGTATGTGACTAGTGGCAATAAATTCTTTTGTTGTTTGTTGTTGTTTATAACACAATGCTTCAAAATAGAACATATACGAGATAAATGCTAACACAACAGAGGGACAAAGGCACTCTGGACGGCTTCGCCAGAAACTGCTACATCATCATCCTCATCATCAAGCGTATCAATCACATCAGCATCTTCATCATCAAGCGTATCAATCACATCATCATCCTCATCATCAAGCGCATCAATTACATCATCATCCTCATTATCAAGCCTATCGATCACACCATCATCCTCATCAAGCGTATCAGAAAGTACGCATTGTACGAAGGACCAGCAAACCTCGGAAAACCAAAGCGTGGAAGGCCACCAATCACCTGTCTTCAATCCATCGCGGTTCCATAAGCCGTCATGCGCGCTTGACTGTACCGGAGATCGTAAAGACATCGCAAGACCGTGGCACGTGGCCTAAGGGAGTTCTCGCCTGTACGAGCTACACATCTGATGTGCACATTCGCTCAAAGGAATACTTCCTGTGAGTGTACAGTTTGAATGGAACGCAATCTTTTTATATGACGAGCTGTTCTGCCATGGCGGCATGATCACTTGGAACTAAGACAGCTTGCAGAAATGGCATGAGTAGGATTCTTCATAAACAGGTACAATACGGAGAGTGGCTATCATGTTCGCTGAATTGTATAATCCTTTTGGTTGCCGGAATGACTGCTTTCCGCGTATTAGATTTATTTGTTGCTATAGCTTAGGTGGCGCTTCCTGACTATATGTCAATGTTTTCGCCATTGTCTCATGGTACTGGAATAGGAACAGCACCTGATACACGTGTAGGTTCTTCCACCCAAAGGCGGAAATAAGACCCAGCTCCCTACTTATTCGTTCCAGTCTTTTTCCTAAAAGAGTAAATCAGAGTCTGATGGTTACCCTTAGTCTCTGCCTTTTGCACTACTGCGAACCTTCCCTAACTGTTGATTCTTAGAGCAACATCAGCAAATGTTCTTCACCTTACGGATCAGGTTGTCTGCGTCACAGTGGATTCACCTAACGGATAACTGTCGAAGTCGTTGGAATCTGAGCTCTGACATTCTGCAGATCCCTTGACGTTACTTTCAAGTTTCTACACTTCGATATCCTGAAGCCGTGCAGAAGAAATCTCAGCTTTGAGATTCCTTAAAAATTGCAAAGAGATTTAGCAAATGTATGCAACTATCTTTCCATTATTCAAACCCCTGTACTTCTTGCTTGTATTAGCAATGTAGTGGCGTAAAATTTCAAAACGATATGAGCCTAGTGTTAAGGGATCCACCTAACCCCGGGTCACCCACCTACCTTATGAAAATAATAAACACACGCACACACAGAAGCGCACACACACACACACACACACACACACATACACACACACACACACACACACACACACACACACACACACACACACAC
>QQSS02139072.1:0-15950 GCA_003687565.2 Craspedacusta sowerbii | reverse complement strand
TATATTATATATTATATAATATTATATATATATAATATATATATTTATTATATATATGTTATATATTATATAATATTATATATATATAATATATATATTTATTATATATATATTTATTATATATAATATTATATTATATATTATATATTATATATTATATATATATTATATATATTATATATTATATATATATATATTATATAATAATACACACATATATATATATATATATATATCTTACATGTGCATCTGATAGCGAAGTTTTTATTGTTTTTTAATTTTAAGGTCCTGTTCCTGGCCAGACTCCGAAAATGGAACTCGATTTACGATTAGAGGACCTGCTGGAGCTGCAGCATTTCAGTGATCCCGTAAGTACCATCGCCTGCCTTGCCACTTGTTGCGGAGTCCAGCTCTCCTGTCATTTCCAAGGAACCTCGTCCTGGTAATTTTTTTGTCAACGTTTGTCGTTAGAGGTGTGCGTTGCCATGACAACTGCTGTTTGTTTTTCCTCGAAGACTAAGATGCTGGTCCTGTGAAAGTGTGGGGCTGTCAGCTGCTGTTGCTGGCATCGAATTTTTATTCGTTTCGTCCTTTTCAGATACTGAACCTGGGCGAGTATGTCGTTCTTGATGTGCGCAGGACTTTGTTGTTTCTGCGGAAACACTTTGTGCCCAAGAAATTATGACTGGTTGCCGGTACGGTAGGAAACCAACTCAAGTCTTTGCGCAGGTCGTTCAGGAGATAAGCTTATCTCTGTATCAGCGCAGCGTTTAACAGTCTCATGACGACTTTGTTGGTTTGAATGCCGGTACCGGCAAAAAAGAGGGTGCTCTGCAACCGTTTTGCGAGTTGCTTCACAGGCCTCGTGGGGTTGACGCCCCCAACGGCCCGCTCACATGTGTCGTGCGAGATGGCCCGTGATGCATCGAGTTGGCCGCCAACTTCAGTAGGCTTTCCTGACCTTGTCTGTGCTATCGTCGACTATGGGCAACAGACGTCCACTGGGAGAACCCTAAATGACAAATTCCCCTGCGTAGCTTGCACCGGGAGCTTACCACATGGGTTAGTTTTATTCGCCCAGTTCTGTGCCCCGATCGAGCTTGTTATCCTTTTGCAGTAGACTCGTTGACAAGAACTCGTGTCTAGAACCGGACGTATTTTGAGGCCCGGGTGCATCATGGATTGCCCATGATGATGGGCAGTACACCAGTCACCGGATAAGTTACACCAATTGCCCGTGACAATGTTTTTGGAGTTATTTCCAAAGAGAGTGAAATATGAAAACTGAATCTTTTGATATATTTTTGCATATTGAATATATTTATTTTGTGTTTATTGTTGCTGTTCTATAAGTAAAGTCTCACCTCATTCTAATTGTTTCGGATAATTTTTTAGTTTTTAGTTTGCCGCACCACGCTGGTACTATTTTGGTATTTTGCATAATTTTAATTTTAAAAATTATGTGATGAGAATCCTTTTTGCTGTATTTATTAGTCATTATCTTAAATATAGATTTATGTGCATATATATATATATATATATATATATATATATATATATATATATATATGTATATATATATTGTGTGTGTGTGTGTGTCTGTGTGTGTAAGTTTGCGTGTGTTTGTGGCTGTGAGCGTGCGTGCGTGCTTGTTAGTGTATGATACCTCGTTCTTGTATTATTGATGTAATGCATTTCGTTTTTATTGCTGTGAATTGATTTTTTGTATATCAGCATTTTGTTATGTATCCATTATGTGATGGTCCAGTGCACCTTACTCATCGCAGGCAGGCTTCTTAATGAAGTTATTATGGAGATGTTTTATCGCTCTTATTTATGTCCGTGTAATTACATTTTGGTGAGCTTTTAAGGAGATGCAAAATATTTTGGTCGCGAATGATTTCTAGTACTACTCTATGCTCTTGTTTGGGACAGCCCTGTTTTCTAATGCTATTCTAGAGAACGGTAATTGTCGAGTTGTCACCTCTTTTTGTAAATTAAGTTGAAGAATCCTTTGTCTGCTTTAAAAGGTTGTCGTAATCCTCGATGTACTTCTCGGAACGTTGTCATCGATCATGCCTGCTTCTGGAGATTTCGCGATCTCAGTGAAAGTCCCACCCCCGTGCGTGAAATCTCGAAACCTTAACAAGATTTCAAGCTCAAGCAATCCGACTGTAGCATGCCGACCATATAGTTCGCGAATAATCCTTTGTTGTACATTCACTTCGAGCTTTCGGGATAGATTTTATCACCGATTAAGATTTGAGAAATCTAAGACTTCCTTTGTTTAAGCAAACCTAGAAAGTGACTTCTGCTGTGCCACGATTTAGCGACTCCTTGCCGCCTGTTGGTAATTGCAATTGTGAAGGTTTCGTTTGGAAATCACCCCGATCGGGTACGTCCATTCAAAATGGAATTAATCGTATTTGTGATAGCATCTCATTAAAGTGGTCGATTGGTTTGTAGAATGCCTGTTTAAAATACCTGATGTCACAGGCAGCGTGTCCAAAGCTTGTCCATATCGTCTGGCTTCATGTCCTTGGGCAAGTTTCTTTGTTGCCTCGGTGTTAGCTAATTCAGTTAAGTAACTCGTAAAAAGTTTGGCTTGCCCTTGTATACATTTGGCCGCTCAGACCCTCATGGAGTTGTTGTTGTTTTTTTCCTTTTTTCGAGCTCCACAGCTTGTAGTTGAGGCTCAAGTTTATGTCTGCATGTCTAAGTGTCTATTCTTGCTGCATGTCTCTGTGTCTATGGCTATTCTTATGGTAGAGTTATGTCCAAGAAAGAATAAAAATAAAATCTCAACGAAGATTTGGAGTTAAATACGGTTACACAAAATTTAAATACATTTTTATGCTTTGGCTTGTTCTTATGGCCGTGGTATGGATTGTGAAGGAAGCCCCTCATTAGGATAACCTATTCTAGTAGTGGCCACCTTACTCACTCTGCTATTCTAGGCGATTATATTCATTGCTATTTTAAATCATAAATTTACCTTCCGCAGTTACCCCCTAGTAGGTGTTACTTCCACACTAGCCAGTTGCTGGTATTTATACCAGGCGCCTTGCCTCACATGTTCGCTCATTGATGTAAGCAATTAGGACTCGACGTCAGACAAGCTTCAGGTGTGGACTTTTGTCGAGTTATCGCCGGGAAATTGGTGGCTTGTTTTCCTTTGAGTGCGGGCCTATTTGCGTTTTTGTTATATTTCCTCGGGAGCCTTTCTTCCGATAAGGACTTCCGTTTACTTGTTCTGGTTCTTGACGCCAAAGCACGTACGCGATATCGCAAAACGACGACGTCGACCTTCTGAGAGTCAAATCCGCCAGCGAGAAAATGAGTTTCGTTGAATTAACTAACTACAGCTGCAGTTAATATTTAAACCGAAGGCCTTAATTGAGCTTTTGTTAGCAACTCATCTAATTTTTGGCTGCATAGATGGCCGACGGCTCGTGTTACTAGGAGATCTTGCGTTAACCCCGTCCAGTCGCTGAGGATGTGCAAAAACGTTTCGGCGTAAATAGTGAAAGGGCACGCAGGCGCCTGATTATTGAATTCGTCCAATCTCACAGCTCGTTAAGTATAATCAAAAGGACGCAGGAACAGAGCGATTAGGAAGTCACCAAAGCAAATCTAGCCGCGAATCACGCGGCACGCAGATTCACGCCCCTGTTGGTACAAAAGGCGATCTGTACTTCTTTTCGAGGAAACAAACAAATTCCAATGCCCCTCGCCTAACACGGCATGTTCCAAGAGGCAGCTTAAGTGACGCGTAAATTCAGATTGGCCCATCCGAACTGCCAGCATGAGCGAGAGACCGACGCCAACATATCGCTGAGGTCGCCATCTGAGATCGAGTAAGAACAAAGCCATCCTTGCCGGGAGCAATATCAAATTAGGACGGTAAGCTTACGAAACGAAGACATTGTTAAATTTCGAATATTTTACCTCTTGTCTCAGTAAAACATGGTCATTATTTGCAACTTCTAACCAAAAACATCTGCATCAAGCATGTCAAGAAATTTTATTTAGAATCACTTTTCAAATAACAGTCCCTAATACATTCTTGCTGGTTGTAGGATAATAACTAAGATGTCACTTCAATCAGCAAACTTATGGATTGAAAAGCCACACCTCAATGACAGAGCAAGATGCGTGAGGGCTGAATACATAGCCGGAAAATGTTCATATACACCAAAAGAATCAAGCAAGATAAAAGATAATGCATAGTGCGCTGCACTAAGCAAAAGACTTCTTAAAAATACCAAGCATACTAACTGAGCGACGCAATTTTGATCCATAAATTTTAGCGTCAACCCTAACTCATCAACAGATTCCTCATCTCCCCAAACAGTTTTAGAGCATGCCTAATGCAGCGACCTTCATAAACTAAAACAAATTTCTGAATATTCACAAGAAGGCCAAAAAGTGCCCAATAAACAGCACTTAAAAAAATAAAAGCAAACTCAAAATCAAATACAAGGAATACAAAAAAATCATTATTGATCCTAATCACACCAAACACTAGCACAGCAAAATACAAAAACAAAACTGTAGTTGTAAACAGTCCAAATACCAATACATATTATAATATAAATCTTTACAGCAAAATACACATTCTGCAAACACATCATTATCATAAATAAAATATGAAACCAGATCATCACATCACAAAATAATTCCATGGGGATTATGAAAAATTGAAGTACAACAAAGTATGTTCATGGCATGCATAAGGCAAAAAAAATTAAAACATCACCACTGGAAGATCAAGCGAGACGCAAATCAAATCTTATCTTAACTTGAAGCAAATATATACATACATAAAGCCACCAAAATAATTAAGAACCATGTTTGAAAACATAATTTATACATCTAATATAGTCTTGTACAAACTAGTACACATTGCAAAAGGACAAAGCTCATTTGCTAAGAGTGCTGCTGCAGCTGTCACTCGAGCAATGGCAAATGAAATGAGAACTAATCCCTTGAGATACCTGAGGCAGGAGACCCTTGGCGTCGCATAGGAGTCCCTGAACTGCGTGCTGGACTTGGGGAGTTCTCTGCCGCAGCTCCTGGAACTGCTTGCCCAACAGCAGCTTGCATTTCCACTTTCTTGGCTTGCCCAATCAAAGCCATCGATGCATAATGAGCCTTAAGATCATACGCTGCCAAGTTGCTATTCTGATCAACAGCAACAGGATACATAGCCATTGGGTAGCCATGCGCAGATAGCCCAGCTACAGCATGGGCTATCAGCTTTTGGCCGGATGGAGATGGCTGTGTTTCTGTACACTTGTCTGTACTGACAGACACAACAGTCTGGTCTGGCTTGACAGTAACAGCTTGAATCATTCCTGGGTATGCTTGGGCACCATAGGCACTCATAGCAGTGCCATTGAGATACGGGAATGCAGTGAATGGATTGTACATATAGGCCCCACCTGGAAGCACACTGTACTGGGCTATACCTGCTCCATGACTAGAGGAAGCACTTGAAGTTGGTGCAGTAGAAGTGGCAGCAGCCACTTGCACTGCAGCCCCTGGATGCATACCAAACATTGTCCCAGTGTAAGCTGCATCACCAGAACCACTAACCAGAGTAGACATGTAGCCATTTAAAGGGACGGAATAGTTAATATTGTTTGCTATTGCATACCCACCTGCATACTGTGTTGGCATGAATATCTGTTTTCCGTCAGCTGCAATCCCCACAGCTGACATAGATAGTTTTTGCTCAGTTTTCTTAGCAAGAGTTTTATTTTTGCGCCTGGGCCGATACTTGTAATCAGGATGCGATTTCAGGTGCTCAGATCGCAACCGCTTGGCTTCAACAACATATGGCGTTTTTTCGTCTTCTGTAAGGCACTTCCATTCTGCACCTAGTCTCTTGCTGATTTCACTGTTATGCATTTTGGGATTTTCTTGAGCCAGGCGCCTACGCTTTTCTCGAGACCACACCATAAAACTATTCATGGGTCGCTTTACACGTCCAGCATCATCTTTACCATTACTTTCAGAGTCACTCCCCCCACCATATTGGTGTCCAGAAAGGATATTACCTGGGACAGTATTCTGCTGAGAGGAGTCAGAGCAAGAGCCTACCATTGTCGGAGAAGGATATTCAGAGTCTTCTGCTTCTTCATCTTCTGGAGGCTGTTGTTTTATGTGACTTGCATCGACTGTGGAAGAGCTAGCAGGATAGGATACAGGATGCATTGAGTATGAATCCCGTTCCAACTGCTGCTGTCTTACATGGTTTAGGTCAACCGAGTTATTTGCAAAAACAACGTAATGCTGTTCGCGCTCAGCCCCGTGCTTTAAGCTGCTTACATCGGACGAAGCATACGACGATGCAGGGTGAATCGCATACTGATTTCGCTCCGCAAACGGTCTCACATGTCCCGACTCATGGGATGATTGATACATTGCTTGCAAGTCTCGCTCGCTTGGGCGCATGTTCTTGAAATGATCTTGGGGTTCTCGGCCGACATCACGAGCGTCTCGCTCCGTAACTTGGTGAACGCGGCTTATATTTTCGATCGCTGCGGGTATCCCGGTAGCGGATTTAGGCTTTATTGAGGAAATATTGATGGAGGCCATTTTGAAATACTCGAAATCCACGTGCTTTATGAGAAACACATGAACTGACTAAAGAGCCCGCAGTTAGCGCTGGTTATTCGCAAACCCTGTTCGGCTCCACTTTGAATCCGCGCGGCTTTGGGGGACGCGAATGCTTTTGTAACGCTTCCAAGAATACTTCGAAATACTTCTTTCTCCTCGTAAACCCTCTTGTTCTGTCTCGCGATGAGAACAAAGTACAACAACAAACGTACTGATTCCTCAATGGAACGTCGGAATAATAGTTCGCTATTCAACAAACAACTCAAGAGAACAACACCCATGTACCTTGAATCAAATGAAGGTAATGGAAGATATTGTCTGCGGAGTAATTATAAATAAAGCTTTGATTGACAGCTGATGAGCCAATGAGACGCTAGGTTATTTAGTTCTTTCTTTTTTAGCGTCAAAATGGGCGCTCTCCACTGGAAGAGAGCTGAGTACGACTTTGCCAGTGGTCCATTCGATTATGCGAAAAGCCTCGGCCGTTGTTGGAAACAAAGCCATCTTCGATGAAGCACTGGCGTCAGTTAGCAGAATTTTTTGGCTGATTATCTGAGTAGAAAATCCGGGGGTAGCGAGGAGTAACATTCCGCTCAGCATTAATCTGATTCCCGGTCGTACTCCAAAGCAACCCACAAAATGTTCGACTAGAACTGATAGAATCGTAAACTGAATGAGTGTATATCTTGTTTGAAGTACAAAGCGACTGTTATGTGCGTAAGCATTGTAAGCGAAATCGGCTTGTACGACTCACTTGCAAAGCTCCGTTTTGCAAATCCTTCATTTACGTTAATTAATTTGCGCGGTGGTGATGTGCAGAATTTTAATGTTAGAAGCCAGCATGCTCATAGTTGTTTTTAGTGACACTACTAAGTGAATTGCATCTTCAAGCTCCAGTATAAACTTATTATTCATCGCAAGGAAGCTTTGCAGTACAATAGTATACTAAGGTTTGTATGCAAGAGCAGTTAAGTAGCAGTACTGTGACAGTACAGTGCACTAACAGTGCCTTGCATCACTTTATGCAGGAAATGATAAAAGTTCTATCTCATTTGCCTTTCAGAGGAAATTTTTATCTGAGTTGCCTTTCAGAGGAAATTCCATGTTTAGTTAATTGTATTTCTTTCTTTTTTTTTCATACTTTTGTTTCTAACTGAAACAATGGTTGAATGTGCTTCCAAGCATTTTTGTTCCATTTTTAGATGCATTGTTATGAAATAGATTTGTTTTGCTTAGACTTGTACTGAAGCATATTGCTCTAGCTACCTTGAAGTGCAGCTATGCTGGTCCAATTACCTAATGAAAGGCACTGAATAGTACTGCAAATGCTTATTTTTCATTCTTCTTGAGTTGTGCCCCTTGTGTGTATCTTCTATGACAGCCCACACTATTTATATTACTTTGCTTTAGGTATAATTTTGTTTGCTCCTGTTGCAGAAAATCCTGTTTCTTGACATGTTTCTTCATGGTCGCCATGGCCTAAGCTGGCTGGGCATTCAGCTTATGCTTGGTATGTATTTTAAATCAAGTTAGAAAGTCCATGACAAACTTTGGGAATTTATTGCTGTAACCGTGCTTATGTGGGCAAATATATTCACCATGTAATTAACCATGTGCTTTTTGTTGCTTTTGAAAATCTAGAGTAAACAACAGATATCACTTGCATCTAACCCATGATTTATTATGGGCCAGAAAGGAGGCAAAGATTATATTTTCGCTGTGTGATGAAGCTAACTTGTTCTTGTAACTGAAGCTATTGTTGTGGCTAACTTGTGTGGACTTGTTTCCAAGCAATCCTTAGTGTCTTTTTCTGGCAAGCCCGCTGGTTTGTCTAATATAAACTCCAAACTTGAAGTATCTCTGCATTTCATTTCAGGTTTCATGGTTGATGGCCTTTATAGTGGAAAATGTGACACAATCTCAGATTTTGTGTATGTGTGCTTACAAAATGATACAATCTTTATCCTATCTGCAAACCCCTGCAACCAAACAACATCTGTTTCCCTTTCTGTGATCCACTACTACGCAAATTCTAGCTCCGAAGTCTATTTTAGAAGTCATGAATTTACGCACACCAGCGATTCTGTTTCAAGGATAGGTAAGTTTTATGCTAAATGGCATCTCCAAATGAGGAATATGGTGTGAGAAGATTAAAATTGAAGACTCTGTGTTCCTTTAGAGGCTGTTTATTGTTTACAAGTTGTTGTTCTTATTCTCATCCACTGATAATTGTCACTATAAAGCAGTATTTCAGTCGAGGCAGTACAGTTTTTATGATATATTTAGTCCAAATCTTGGAAAGCAATTATGAAGTTTGAAAATATTTAGTTCTGTATATCTTAAATTAAATTTATCAACTAACCAGCCTTTTTAATTATCATGCTAAGCCTTGAGTCATACATGCAGGCAGTTTGGTGGTCATTTAAAGCTTAAGTGGTTTATGAAATGCTCCTCATTCCTGCAAGTTGTTCCATTACATAGTATTGAGCATACACATTCGAATTTTCCCTCTTGCTTTAGCTGGATCCATATTACCAATCTTTCGCTGGGTAGAGTACAACAGTAGTGTAGACTGCAACGTATTGCATCATGATAGAGAATACGTTTTCTGGATATGTGTGGTGCCTGTTAGACCCTGAAAGCGCTTCTTTACCTTGTTTTTGGCTCTGTTTCTAGCATGCAGTGCCAACTAGATTAGTTCCCTATGCCTGCTTAATTTTAAGTTTAGTGGAATAAAACCTTGCAAACTGCCAAAGAAGGCTACTTTGCCAGTTTTTAGAAAACTGTTGCTATACCTAATTTAGAACCTTGGAAGCTAAGCAGCAGTCATGTGTTATGGGATTTGTTCATTCCCTGCCATTATTGTATTGTGATACATTTGTGTTTCTTATATAGGAAAGGTTGTTAGGAAAATAGCTGTCTGTTGATAATAATTGAGATTGTATACATCTCCTAGCTGGGTAGATCTTGGAGGCAATTTTCTTTGTGTGCCATGGAAGGGCATCTACTTTTTTTATGATTAGTGTCATCATTGTAGTTAATACAGAGTTTAAAACAATACCTTTGACCTTTTAACTAGGGGAAAAAACATAGATTTGATACTTAAGTATTAATGATTGCGGCTAGTCTTTCCTTATACTTCATCCTGTATTTCCCTATCCTTAGTTCGGGGATCTTAGTATAGCTAAGCAGCTATACTGCAACACTGCAAATAGAGTTTGCCTTATTGTCTGTCCTGTTGTGGCAGCAGTGCTAGTCCTACACGTACAGCTGAGTATAAAATGCCAAGATATTTTTCTGGGCATTTTTGACGGCAAAAAACACCAAAGTTACCAAAAACTTGTCGTGGCCATCAGAGCTTAACACTAAACACACCTGATAATGTATCATTTTTGAATATAGCAGTTAGCCTCCCATGGCGCACTAAGATCAGTTTTATATTGGAGCTTTGGACAACTTCCTGATTTCTTATTTGATTCCTGATATTTCTTGTTAAGCATAGTGCATTTCTCAATTTGCTTTTAATGCAATGGGGGCCGCAGAGAGGCCTCAGTTCATACTTCAATTTAGGCAGTTGCCAAAACATAGCAAGCAGCATAGGTAGCAAGCTTAATTACATAGCACACTGTTTGGTGGAAATTGCATTTTGAAATCTATCAGCCTCCTTAATATCCATCAGCAGCAAGGCGAATCAGGCATATGTCTTCTATGATTCCCATCTGGTCTATGGGCTCCCTTGTTTGCGTTGTTCTTGGATACTATATGCATGCTTGAAGTCTGGAATTCTGTGCATTCCTTAGGCTCCTTGATATGGAAGGACCCTTGCCAATTGACTTTGTAGTATTTGTAGCATCTCTTATCTTAATAATTTTGTGCTCATAGGATTGGACTGTTGAAAACAGTTTGCCAGTTGATGGTGGCTGCACTGACTTATTTAACACTAAGCCATTTAATGCCTATATGTGGCTGTGTTTGTAATGGTGTGATCTACTAGCTGGTCAGAGTAGATGGTTTCCTTTTCTTGATGGTTCTCCCACTCATATTCTTCTTGTCAAGTCATTGTGTGTTTAGCTCTTTCATAATTTTTGGTGACAGCTGCCTCCTTTCATTTTTGGATTAACTAATCTTAAGTGCTAATGGTAGGCTCGTTAGTTTTTCCTGGTTAGAAGGGTAGTTGCCGCCAATATATCAAATGCAGCATATGCTAGTAATTAAGCTATTTCAGACACTCGGCTATATTTGAAGATTTCAGTTTTCATTAGAGCTGTTGATGCTAGTCAAATATGATTACGCTCTTCCGTCACAGTTCTTTGTTGCTCACTTAATCCATGTATTTTCTAGACAATTCAGATCTTGGGTACGCATGGGAAATACATCCACACTATCCTAACGGCTCTAGTGCCAGTGTCTTCCATGTTTCTGTAAGTCACAGTTCTCTTGCCGATATATTGTTGTACATTCGTTTGTTTGTCTTGCTTAGAGTGCTACTCAGTTGCGCAAGGATAAACCAATATTCTTTCCAAATTTTTCTATACCAGCTCTTTATGGCAAGCTCTAATGGTTTGAAGCCAAGCAACTGGTCCTATAGCGGCATGATCCTTGAAGTCTACTTTCAGATTTACCCTCAGCAGTGTAAGCTTGTAGCTCATCGATGTAAGTGAGGCTGAGTTAAAAGTTTTATTAGAGGAACTTCCTCTCAGTTAATGCTTGTCACTTGCTTCCTTTTGTTTACACCTTTTAGCATGCTGTACATTTTTTCTTGGTCACAAAAACCGCAGTTACTTTATTTCCTGTGAGTTTTATATGATTTAAAGGAATTTGCAGTTTGCTTGTTAGCCATTTTTTAAATTACGTCCATTGTGGAAGTTCTTCTAACCCATTCACAGGAAATCTCCTAATTTTTCGAATGTTGTGGTTGTGACGCCTGTTTATGTAACTGTAATCGTAAGACTGTAGGTGAATTCTACTGGCAGCTTGCCAAGTAACTGATCATGTTAATTTTGTAGCTTCTGAAAGCTTGGAGAAGTCTGTTATTTGCGCTCACACTGTGGAGACAGACTTCACTTCACTTTGTCAGTATGGATATGGGATGATCCTGACTGTGGCTGACTTCTGCACCATACCTTACTCCGTCGCTGTCATGACTATATGGCTCGATCTGGGTACAAAGTTTTTGCAAAAATTCACCGCGAGCAGGTTGCAGCCTCTTATTCCTATGACAGGTGGGTTATCCCTACGATACACATTTACTTTAACTACTTACTGGAAAAAAAAAGCAGAATTATAAAACTTTCGTCCAAGTATACTTTGTTTGTGTTTAAACCGGCCACCTGGTCGTTGCTTCCTAAGCACCTGTGGTCAAGCGGTTCGTGCATGCTTGTTAGACCGGTGGTGACATCATCGCATTTTGCTGCATTTGCTAGACTAAGAATTCATAATGCGACCAGCGTATTTCGTCGCTCGCGTTAAATAATGTGACTAATTTTCGTATCTTCTTAAAAATAACGAAGTTTCAAAAAAAAAAACACGAAGGATGCCCTGGTGCAACACTCATCCCCCTGATCGGAATAATGAACGGACTCTAGGAGAAGGAGCCATGACGCTTGGGGTGAACTTGACTACATCGCATTCCCCCCAATTGATATCGATTTTTGTTTTTTCTGGCGCTCCAATCCTTAACGTTGTTACTAGATTGTTAGGTTTTCCATGATTTTTATACCTTATTCACTTTTGACCTTTTTGTTTTTGTGTGTGTGTGTGTGTGGGGGGGGGTGAAGTCTTGTTGATATGGTCGTGGTTGTTTTTGTATTAAATCAAAAGTAGCACATTTACATACCTTAAATATTAGCATGCCGTGTTTGCACTTAGGAAGCTCCCAGGTAGGCGCATACCTTTGCAATGGGCGCAGTCCGATAGTACCCCGTCCACTCCACGTCCCGACAGTTGCCACTGTAGACGTGCGTATGCGGTCAGTGAGTAAGCGCTTTCACTAATCCTAGACGTAGTTACCGCACGGCAAGACAAGCTTTTTTAACTCGAGTATTCTGTCGTTGCTGTTTGGATTTTCACGTTTTTTTAATTGTTCCCACTAGTTAATTTGCTCTGAGAGTTATTTAGGTGCACCAGAGAACGTCAAGCTTGTCGGAAAGTTGAAATCAATGTGAGACTTCAAGTCTGTGATCGTATGCCTTGCTGCGATACGCTTTAAATGTTTCTCCTTTATACAGCTGCTATGTAATGCGGCATTGGTAAGTGGTGGCGTGAGAAAGTTGCTGAAGGATCACCACTATCTCTTCACCCTGCTCCGTTTTGACTTCTGTAGTCCTCGCTAAATCTTATGCTCTGTTCTTTGCCGTTTTATGGCAAAGATGCTCAAACGAATCAGAAGTTGCACTTTTGATGACTGCCTTAAACTTCCTCTGCTGGCTTCTCTCTCTCCCTCTCTCTATTGCTTTTCTTGTCGCGGTAGCAGAGTGAAAGTGTTAGCTTGTTTTCTTCCATCAAACTAAAGCCTGGTCGATTCTTGCAATTGGCAAAAGTTTCCTTCTGCCACGATCAGTGTTTCGTCTCTCCCTTGTTTCGCCGCTCCATTGTTTCGCAGCTTCTTTCCTTTTCCTCGTCTCTCCATTGTTTTCCTCTCCCTTGTTTCGTCTCTCCCTTGTTTCGCAGCTCTATTTTTTCACTCTTCTTTGTTTTGCAGCTCCATTGTTTCGCAGCTTCTTCTTTCCTTTTCTTTGTCTCTCCATTGTTTTCGCCTCTCCCTTGTTTCGCAGCTCCATTGTTTCACCTCTTCATTGTTTCGTCCCTTGTTTCGTCTCGGCATTGTTTCCTCTCGTCACTGTTTCGTCCCTCCGGTGGTTCGTGTCGTTGCATTGGAGACGCACAAGTCTGTAAGGCATGCGCTCTTATTGTGAGGCTATATGTGTGGTAGTTTATGCTCCTGGCAACCCCAGATTTTCAGCAGTGTAAACACGTTTCTGTGTCCGCTAGTTAGCAAATAATGTTGTCGTACGGTTCTCAGCGGCTAAATATCATGGCCTAGTGGTAGGTACTGCGCCTTCCATCTGAAAAACCCGGTTCCAGTACGCGTGCACATTGCTGAGGCGCTACGGATAGGACCAAACGCTTGTTGCGTTGAAGGCATAGATATGGAAAGCGTGCTTCTAATGCCTCTACTGAGCCTTAAATCTGATTTCTTGCATCAGATGATTGAGCGGGGTTACATGTTCAAATCGGAGGACTGGAAGAAGGACTCAAGAGAGGCATATGACTGCCGATGTCGGTTTTACTTGCTCGTTGTTCGGTTCACGCAGTTCGGCGATGTTTTAATGTCGTGAAATGTCCTCGGCCGCTCTGCCGGGTCAGTTCCGATCACTTCGTGTCCTTCATCATTGACGATAAGCTGGCCTATACCTGTTCAAAACTAACTGCCGTCCTCGAGCGAATCTGCCTATCGTTTGCATCATCGACTTGTTTCCTTGCCTGCCAAGAGATTTGTTGTTACATTTTCAGCTATGCAAACCTGTTTCTGTGTTTGCTAGTTAGCCAGTCATATTTGACGTACAGTTCTCCCGCCCAACCCGACTCTTGTTGAAGTTGTTGCGCCTTCAAGGTTTCTCCAAGGTTTTGAGTCAAGGTTTATCTTCGATCTACAGTGGCCAAACTGTAGTTATCGTGCAGGCTTAGTGCTGGCTACATCAATTACGTAAAAGATCCTTCCTCTAAAGTGGATCAGGCGAAGTTCTATGGTTGCGATCCGACCCTTGGACTTGCCTTTCTGTGTCGATGTTCAAAACATTGAAGTTGATTGAAAATTGCTTTAGCCAATTTTGGAATGAAGGTTGCTAAGCGACTAGATGTTGACAAGCGACTAGTTGATAGTACGGCGGGGGGGGTAACTGATTTCGAAGCAGCCTTTATTTGGGACTCTGCGCATAATCACTATTAGATTGATGATGCTACGACAGATTGTTATGTTGCTTAAGATGTGTTTACGTCATGTTTTGCTATGTTGTGTTGATTATGAAGCAACTTCCTATCTAGTTTGGCCACGAGTTCGAGAAGAGCCAGACCCAAAAAATTACAGTAGTCTGCTGCGGTCGTCTTGTGGCATGGTCTTGTCGACTGGTGATGAGCGCTCGCACGGGCCTGATAGAGTTGCGGTACGTTCCAAAACAAAACAATGTTATCTTGTGTTATAGTCTAGTTTGTTTTTCTAGGTTGTTTTTTGTTTGTGTGGCTGGCTCTCTGGTTTTCTTTTTCTGTGCCTCTTGCTATATGCCTCTGTGCCTCTCTGGCTATGTTCCTCTGTCTCTGTGCCTCTCTGGCTCTGTTCCTCTATCTCTGTGCCTCTCTGGCTCTGTGCCTCTCTGGCTCTATGCCTCTCTGGCTCTATGCCTCTCTGGCTCTGTGCCTCTCTGGCTCTGTGCCTCTCTGGCTCTCTTCCTCTGGCTCTGTGCCTCTCTGGCTCTGTGCCTCTCTGGCTCTGAGCCGATCTGAATCTGGCTCTGTGCCACTCGGACCCTGGCCCTGTACCTATATTCCTCTCTTGTTCTATGCCTTGTTGGATCTATGTCTCTCTGGCTTTATATCTGTCTGACTCTATGTCTCTCTGACTCTCTGGCCATCTGACTTCGTGGTTGTCTGTTGTCGATGCAGCCTGTCCATTCTCGTGTATTTGCACTTTGTGTATCAACTATCACGTTGGTTGGTTTACGAAGAGCTTTCTTTTACTGGCATTGGTTCGTCAGGTTTTTCAGAAGCACTTTTGGTTTGTCTCGTCTGTGGCGCGCAAAGGTCCTTGTTCCTTGTTCTCTTAGCTGTTTCATCAATGCGATGGAGGATTAAGATCGGCAATAACAAACCGCTACTTCACCAACTATGCTGGCTCGGTGTGTCCTTGGAGTAAGTCTACATATATCCTGGTAATACTTTACCTAGGGGGTGATTACGTTCCTCTTTATTGCTCACACTTTTTCGATGTTCTTTAAATGAGCATGATTTGATAAGTTATTGCTTTTGGATAGTCACTTGTAGCATTGATTTGCTAGTAGCAGCCAGCCTTGCTCTCCTAGTCCGCTGTAATCTTACTCGCTGGAGGGCCGACGTATGGGCTTTGGGTGGTTTCTGCGGCCGTCTGTCGTCATTTTGCATGTCGTCTGGAGAAGGTCTTATAACGCACGGGTAGAATGCCATGCTTATTGCGCACTTTAGAAGATCTTGCTTATTGCGCACGGTAGAAGGTCTTGCTTAGAGTCCGACCGAAAGTGAATTTTTACTTTCGGCCGAAAACGAAACCACGCCGAAAGTTCATAAGTGCCTTTCGG
>QQSS02138961.1:0-15956 GCA_003687565.2 Craspedacusta sowerbii | reverse complement strand
ATACATACATACATACATACATACATACATACATACATACATACATACATACATGCATACATACATACATACATGCACGTACGTACACGAATACATGTACATACATCCCTGCTTCAAGTGCGTGCATTTAGGCTTGTGAGATTTTGAAACTTCTTAGCTTGGAAGTCTGATGAGTGGGAGATGGAGCAGAGAAAAATTGATAATAAACATCAATTAACGAAGAATCAGTTGAAAGAGACATTTTTCTTGCAGAGGAGTCAAATGGCTAATCGGCACCAAAAGGTAGGTTATTTATCCGCCCTTTGTGCTGACTTCGATGTAATTTGGTTTCGAGCGAAGCGAGACTCATTGCATGGGTTTTGAATGATATTCGCTCAACTCTTAAACTCAGGAAATTGAGCAGCACGAAAGGCTTTACAAGATGAAAGAGGAGGACATGAGGCGAAGGCATGAGTTGGAGAGGAGGCGATTGCCGAAAATTCAACGAGCTGAAATGAAAAACAGAGTTGCCAACTTTAGGCGAAACTTGCGTCAAGATAAGAAGCGAGAGTCCATCATGATAGTTACTCTATCATCTTCTGAAAAAGAGAAACTTCGCGAGGTTTGTGGCTTTGCCTTATTTCTTTTAAAGTTATGCCGGTGACGGGCTCTTCATAGTTCTATCGAAATAGATTTCTCTCTCTCGGACAGTAGTAATATTTTTCATGTATCATTTCTCTACACTGCGCAGTTTCGCCTATTTTTCTCGATCACCCTGTGACAAGTTTCACGTCGTACACTCAATTATGCAGGAGATGCAGAATCGTGATTCATGTGCATGTTAATTGTGTGGGAACACATATAAATGTATTTTCATCATATACAATCGTGTACGTCGTCTGACGTCATCACACAGACACCTTAAGTCGATCACTTAGGAACAAGTTCGTATAGTTTACTCTTACGTTTAAAAACAGGAAATCTAAACCAGCTGCTGTTTATAAGATTCCTTTTTTTGACTATCCATTCTCCGACTTGGAAAACATTCCAGAAATGTCCTAGACAGTCTAGAAATCACCATGCCCTGCGCATTCATCCAATTTCATCTGTTGAATAGGATTGCATGAAGGGACTGAGAGTACTTGCATCGTTTGGTTTGTAGTATGTAACGGGATTGGTCGTGGTATTAGTTCAGTTTACTCTCACCCTCTGTTTCGACTTTCCTAATAGTTCGAGGACTCTGAGCGTAGACGTCAGCAAGATGAGCTGCAAAAGCTGATCGCAAGACACCAAAGTGAAGAAAGCGAGTTGAAGACTGCATCAGATGCGGAACAGCTCGAACTAAAGCAGCTGCAGGTTTGTTTGACCATCCTTGTACAGGCTAGGAAAGCTACTTGAAAGGTTCTTTCGGAGATTGTTTCTCTCAGCGAACTTGCATTTGGCAAACTATAATAATATCTTCGCCCGGGTGAGAATGACGTACTTGAAACACCTGGCATGTGCTTTTCTTCGTGAGTGACCTTATTTTATTATGAGCGCGCATTTGAAGCCTGTTCGTATGAGTACACAACTTGGTACGCTCTCTCTTTTAGAACGAAAAGCGACATATGCTTATTCAGAGTGAAAGTGAAAAGCTGAAGGAGCGCGATGAAAGATACGCCACTGAGATGCACGAATGGAGGGATAATCTTGTGCCTCGGAAACGGGTTTGCTATAAATGAAATATTTTGCATATTTATATTTTTTGTAAAACCCGAACCGTATCGTATCGCTTGGCCGGAAAGCGAACGATGCTTTGCAAGCACAGCTTCACGAGTTCGTACAGTTTTCGTACAGCTCTCGCCTTCTATTATTGAAGATTGCTACATTGCAGACAATGCTTGCTTACAAACTAAGTCAATTTTAAATCTTGCAGAGGTTTCTAAATGCCTTAGCGAAACACATGCTCAGCAAAGCATCTTGTGATGGGGATTTAAGCGAGTAAAGGAACGCCCAACGAGTCAGCAATAAGCACGAATGGTCGCACCTGGTATTATATCCGTAACAAATCAGCGATTACGAAAACCGTGTAGTTGTTCGTGCTGAAAGATGAAATGATTAGCAACTTGAATGTTTGCAAAACTATAACGTAAAGCCTGAACGTAATGCCAACAATCATACTCTTGTTGGTGACAGCCACGTATGTAATCAGATTGGCAACCCCCCCCCCCACACACACCCACGCACCCCCACACACACACGCATAAAGTTACACACCCTCCAAAATTGCTGCTTCGGTTTAGAAGCCGCCACAACAAAAGGATGTTAGTAAACAAATAGCCCTCCTTGGTAATATACAGGCTCAGTAATGGAAATAAATGAAATCTCAACGGGCAGTCTGAATATGTGCCAAAAAAAGCTAGCCCAAAGTACGAAAAGCTTTGATGCAAACTCAATAAACTGAAACATTCAATAGGCACGGAGTAAAAGGATTGTACAAATGTAAGTCTCTGGCAGAAAAAAATAGTTAATAGCAGACACCACCAATAAAAAAAATTTTAGGGAAAAAGAAAACGCGGGCCAGGCGTATTTCAACAAAGTAATAGGGTAAATATTTCTGACCACTAATTCATAAAAATTGATGATTAACAAAAAACTGATGATAATAATGAAATAAGCAAGCATATGATAAGCGATCAAGGCAAAAATCATACGCAATCTGTTTATACACTCAAGCTGCCGATATAAAAAAAAAAGTCGTGCCATTAATATAGCAGGAAGGATAGGATGTTAAATGATCCAATTATTGCATTCAGACCGTTCACAGAAAAAATAGCAGCATTTGAAGGTATACGCTCTAAAAATTAGAGGCTATTGCGCTTTGCTGAGTTGCGCAATGCTGACTATTAAAAGGTTGTTCCAGTGCAGAGTAGTAACTATTAGCCCTTTGTCTGCACTAGAACGACCCTGCCTTTCAGTGGAATCGACGCTTTAAATTTAACCTTTTGCAGTGTGACCTAGATGGAGAGGCGTATCTGATAACAAAATTGCAAATTTAGGATAGTAAACTTCACAAGATCGCCGTTAATTTTTTCCTTTCAGGAGTGTACAACATGACAAAAATAATGCGGAATTTAACTTGATGGACATCTAAGTGAGGAAGATAACAATCGATCGCTGTTCGAGCAGAATTTTTTTCTTAAGCGGGGAATCGTAAGCGAGTGATCGATTAAATCCAAGCTCGCAAAGTGTCGCTCGTTTACGGACGATACTTTTCGAGCTTTTCCGAGACTCGTTTGAGGCGAATCGTATCGTTCCGTTTTATCGTAACGTAGATTTGAAGCTGCGATTGCACGTAGCCCTTTAAGCGTACCGTAATAGACGAAGATTTTTTGTTTCCATGGTAAGATCTAGCTGTACCGTGAAAATCCTTTACTAATATTTTGTGATTAGCTTGGAACTTCTCTTGTTTTTGTGCGCTTAGGCTTTGGAAGAGGAATTCTTGCGACAGAAGGAGGAGCAGCGTCAGTTCTACTTCCAGACTAGTGCTTCCTCTACTGGCATCGTCACTCTTGCTTCAGTTCAACTTGACGACATTCGCAGTTCGCCGTCGGCTGTCAGGAAAGGCTTGCCTTCGCCGAGGAGCAGCAACTCGGCAGCGATATACTGACACGCAACTACTCACCCAAAGTTTGTGTCTATCATTGACTTGCCTAGTTGATTCCATTGCTTTTCCATTTTTGTGCGATTTACTCTGGATCCGAAAGTTGGCATGATAATTTTGTCTACTTTTATGTATGGTCACCAATTTTCGTGCTTTGATCCATCAGGTAGACGTGCTTTGTTTGTTACGAGTGATTTTTGAAATTTCAGCTACGCATGATCCTGTATTTGTAATAAGATGTTGTTTTGATTTCTTCTTCTGGTTATTTGGTTCCTTTTATTTGCTTTCAATTCAGGCTGATTCGATTCGTTGTCACGTATCGGCGCAGTAACTTGCGCCTGAGTTTGAGTGAAATATTGAAGATTTGAAGATTCTGTGTTAAACGTGGTCTTCATTGATTTTTTTATGTGCGATGCGTGTCTCGTTTGCTGCGGTTAAATTAGTTTTTACACTGTCCAAGTTTTCACAATATTTGCTATCGTGGTCAGCGATGGTCGTAGTTTTTTATCGTGACCAACGATCGTACTATATTTACTGTCGTGATCAGTAATCGTAGTATATTCACCATCGTGAGCAGTGAGTGTAGTATATTCACTATCGTGGGGAGCAATGTTATTGTAGGTGCAGTTCGTATGCATAAATCTCTTTCTGATGTTTGTGTTGGTCTTTGTCCGGGGCAGTTGAGTCGTAGAAGCTTATGTGTTTTGATTACACGATGATTGTGCTTTTTAATCGTTGATTCTGATTTAATAAGTTTAGGCTTTCGTTTGCATCTGTGACGATTGACTAGTGAAAAAGATTTTAATTAGCCCTTCCTCGTATGCATTTTGGGCAAGGTCTGAACTACATGCTGGTATATGCTGGTAACAATCGCCCCTGTACCATGTGGAAGTGAACGTTAATGGGGTTCTCGTACTTGCCTACTGAGTCGCATGTATGCGATATGGCCATCTGAGTCAGTTTTAATAGGCGGCTATGAAGCTTGTGCGAAGCCCCAGAAAGCCTGATGATTTTGTAGAGTAAGCACCGGAAGTGTGGTGGTGAGTGCGTGTATATATAGCGTGTTATGAGGCGCGTTTTATACGGTGCTGCATCTTGCTAAACGCCGACTGAGCGTCTGTCGAGACAGTCTGCTGCAGCGCTACTTTGATATTTTCCTGTTTCCTTGGTGATAGATCATGTGACCTGTTTGTCGCTGAATTTCATTGATTATGAGTAGTGATTGGTGCTCTGAATTGGATGACTGATTCATTGGGTTTCCTAGCGTGTGGGTTGATTACTATTAGTATTATTTTGTCCATTTTTATTTTTGTAGGCCTTACTTTAAGAAACTGTGCTGTGTTGTAGGTGCGTGTGGCATGCTTTGTGATTGCATCAGTCAGTTTATGTAGTCCAATGAAGCAATATAGTACATAGCCACAGTAAAGATTAGCTTTTTTGCCTTAAAGCGTATCTATCTATCTATCTATCTATCTATCTATCTATCTATCTATCTATCTATCTTTCTTTCTTTCTTTCTGTTTACGTATCTATGTATGTATGTATCTGTGTAAGTATCTATGTATGTATATATGCAATGCTCTATACCACACCAAAGTTTATAGTTATGTAAATATGCTTCTGAACTCGTTTGTTAGCAAGTCATATGTCGTACAGTTCTCATCAGTTTCTCGGCTCTTGTGGTCTAGTGGTAAGTGCTCTGCTTTCCGTTCGGGCGACCCGGGTGCGTTTGCCATGCACGTCACTGATGAGCGCCACATAGTGGCGTTGGGTGAACTGAGTAACTGGTGAATTTCTTAACTTGGCCGATTTCAAAATATATGTGCTCGTGTGATATGCGCCTCTCTGTGCGATGTTCGGTGCTCTAGGTGCACTCATTGGCGGCAAAGCTGTAATCCCCGATGGCTGTGGGGTTTGGTGCTTGCTTTCTGTCTGAGCTGGCCTATGGCCGAGGTAAACAACGTCGACGATGCAATCTGGTCGGGTAGCTGCGCTCGGCTAATAGCTCTCAAACGATCAAACCATATCGGTGAATTCTGGTAGCAGGCTCTCCAGACTTACTTACGAGTCCTTGATATTAGAAACGGAAGATGGTATGTAAGTGACTCGGCAACAAGCAACCCACCGTAACCCTTCATCATCAGCTACTTCGCTTTCCGGTGAAGATTGCAGCTTTCAGAGAAAACCCGTTTGGCTGGGGAAGGAAGCATGAGGGAAGTTGGTGGTGAATCCGCGCTTTTCTGGAAAGGGAAGATCAGAATGTCAGACACATTTATGGTGAGGGGTTCAGTATCAAATCGCTGCCCGACAGCGCTAAATGATTATTTGTGCTACTGCTCCCACGATGTTCTCTACAGATGTAACGAAGGATGAATTTTACTAGTCGATGCCGCAAAGGGATTCGCGTGGAGAACGAGAAGTATACGTCACCTAAGCAATGGCCGTGGCTGATCGCTGCTGGGCGGACCATCATCTTGTGAAATCGCGCGGCACCTTAAAGCATCCCTCGCCAAACGTCAATAAGAATCAGAAAATCTTTTGATACCAGAAACCTCTGCAATCCTGAAAAAGATAACTTTCTGAAAAGTGCGGTTTGCAGCCAACGTCAGCAGATCCTTCATTTTGACGGGCAGGGGCTAAGAAATTCTCTGGTCGCTGCTTCTGAAGAATCATTGGTCCCGTCGAAAAATGTCACCAACACTGCTGTTATGAGAATAATGAGTCCATTCACTGACCATAATGAGGAACATAAGAGAAGCTAAGGTAGCGTGTGCTGCAAAGAAGTCGGAGATTACAATGCGACGAGACTGATGCTACCAAAGCATGATCAAACTGGAGAGGAGAGATCGAGAACAATTGGTGACAAGGAACGTTAGAAGAGCTGGAACCCTACTCCAACCCTACGACGTGATATGAGGAGCATCTCTCAATCATCTAAACTCTCAAGCATCTCATCATCTCAACTCGTCAACAAGGGGAATACGTTTTGCGCAGCCACGCAGTTTCAGCATTAGTGCCGCAGGATGGAATCTCTGACACCAGTGTAATGCTTTGGCACTGACGAAGTCACTTAAACCAACAGAACCTGCAGCTGATCGTATGAGAAACACCCCCGCGATAATGCTCGAGGCATTGGATGAACAATCCTCATTCATTTCGACACGTTTTGCAGGTCAAATATGACCCGCTGGTATTCTGTTAGAAGTTTGGCTCCAAGCTGCACGTCCGGTTTTCGTATGAAACGCGACAATACGTGCATATTGCAAGGGGAATTTGGTAGCGCACCCCACTCCCGTAATCGACCTCTGACTTCCAACCAACCCTTCTGAGCTACAATGGATGATCGCTAGACGTTCCTGGACGCGGTTGACAACCACGCGATGTGCTTTGAGCATAGCGGTCGCTATGTTCGCTATAAAATAGAAATAAGATACCAGCAAAGATTGGTGTAGCCTAGAGCAGGGTTTCTCAGCGTTTTTCTCTCTGCGGCCCAACTTTTCCAGAGCACAGCAGCCCTCGGCCAAATCTCGTATGCTAGCCTTCTTCTAATTTATAACGTGTAAGTAACACTTCAAGATCACCGTGGAACTTGTTTTTTCTGCAAAAACTCGCTGTTAAGATTAAAAAAATCGCCAAATAAAGAGGATAATTCGAGAGATTTACAAATAAAAGTGATAATTTAGAAGCCTGTTAACACTCATAATATAGAAAATCGCAGAACCAACAGTAAATAACAATTTCACATAAAAGCTTTGATCAAATAAAGTGAAAGCGTTGCAAAAAGAATGACAGCTTCGTTGACGCCAGCGCACTTACATCAAGAGAAATTTTAATGGCTCAACTGTCCTTTCTTCCGCAACAAAACCCTTCTTAAAAATACTTTTTACGATAAAAAATAAACAGTCCTTATGTACTACTGACGCTTGAGCCTGCTTCCTAGACACGATGTGACCCAGCTGTGGTGAAATAGGTGAGTAGCTCAGTCTCCGAGTTGCCTCAGGTGTTGTTCTAAGCCTATTTCTAGATTTTCTGTTGGTTGAGGCTACAATCGAGAAGGCTTATTCCCACAGGTATGTAGTTGTGAACCGAAGTAGCTGTTTTACGACCCTAAGAGCAAGAAAGGGGAACTCCTTTGAGACATGAATCTAGAAAGTGGCTAAGTCTAGTTTGTCCCACTGTATCTTGTAAGTGCTGTCAGTTGAGACACCTAGAAGCTGGGATTCTAGGGTCTGATGGCCGAGAAACATTAATTTTAGCGTGTTCCACTGAAAATGGATCCACTATCCGCATATTTCCTCTGGGATCGTTAGGAAGTACACCTAAAACTTCTCTGAAAGTTGTAAGAGGTGATGAGAAACCGAATCACTTATTTAAACCTCAGGTGCTGTGTCCAGGATGTCGGAGAGTAGTGGGAACATTCCGATCTCTTTTCCTGAGTTCTTTTGGTATACGGAGAAAGCTTTTTTTTTTTTTTGAACGCTTAAACTTTGCCAGCAACCAAAAATGCTACTGTTTCTCCTAAGGACTGAACAGCATGATGATTCAGAAATGCAGCGATAACATAGAAAAAAATTAACAGAACTTCAGTGGGTCGTGGCCCTAGCGGCCCAAAAGCGAAGTGCTAAAAATTTATTGCGGGCCAACACGTCTCACTCGGCGACCCTTTGCAGGGCCGCATCCCTATGGTTGCGAAACCCTTGCCTGGAGCACCGAATATCTGCAGCCTTTCCCGCCAGCAACGAAACAGCCTTGTGATGGCTCGAAAGATTAATTTTGTATCGTTTTAACTTACAGATATACCGTCTGACCTTAGGGAAATATCAGCTTGCAAACACAGGTGACGTTTCCTTACGTACACGCAACCGCATTATCGAGTGTTGCTTCGAAAGGTTTTCAGCCGATCAGATTCTTTCAAACACTTGCATATCTACGTTCTGTCGTTCTACTTAAAGTAAGTTTTATGAATGGCTTAAAAGCTGACGACGCACTCATTTATCAAAGGTTTCGACATCGATGCTGGTAAGAACCTGGTAAGACATGGATGCTAAGACCATCGATGCTGGAAAAAACGGGCTATTCGGCCTATGCTACGTAGCACTGGTACTTCTTACGATCAATAGCAGGTAATATGTTCCACATGGACACAGCATAAACGTTGGGTAGATTGCACGCACAAGTCTTTGACAACTTAAAACGACAACAAGCTCTTCGAAGATAATATTAACACAATACTAAAACCTTGCAGCATAGTGACTTGGCGAGAGAATCTCCGTGATAAGGTATGCTGCTGTTATATACAGTTAAAAGTGAACCCAAGTCAAAAGTTTGATCCTTGAAGTCCGCAAAACTGCATGGATTGGAGCGTGTTCGAAAGTTGGAGGCTATGCAAGTATAGGAACTACCGTCGCGGGAAAAGATTGCAATAAAACACAATAGCGTTTTAGACTTATCCTGCGTGCGTATTGGTAGCTGTATTTACAAACATACACACAAATTCCGCCAATAATATTAAGGAGCACCTATCGGCGAAGTCGACGGCGTCCAATGGACATGCAAATACATAGAAATATTAACCGTTACAATACAACGAAATGCAAACGAGCTTGCCCTTGTCGGGACAATGCAATATAACGCAAGATGAGCGTAACCATAGCAACAAATTAAAATGTAACACAATTGGCGCAGCCACATTTACAAATTTAACTAGAACCAATCAACGCAAATAATCGAAGTCTGCCATCGATAAATGATGCACAGACGTCATATAGTTATGGAGGGTATACCAATCATGGAGAGTACAGCACTTAATCGCAGACGACAGATATGCAGAACGGATGACCGGGTTCGATATAACGAAGAAGGTGCAGCGGACATATCTAAGTCTGAACTTTAATGCGCAGGCGAGGATATGCGGTTGCGCGAAAACCGGAATGTTTGCCGCAAGTTGCCCTCGGGATAGTGATCGTGGAGACGCGAGACAAGCATGCATCAACCAGCCATCATCACCGTCAAGCTACAGTTTCACCTCACCAGCTCGCGTTCTGCATGCGTTATGCCCAGCCAAAGACCGCATGCGGGGAAGGGGTGCGGGGGGGGGCAGAAAGAACATGCCAACTTTGAAGCGATCGCAGTAGGAAGCGACGAACCAGGCAACTTCCTACTTCAGGGAAAGGCTTTATAAAAAAATAAATAAAATAAAGCACAGACCCTTGCAACTTCCCCAGAAAAACGATTTCAAAAAGGAAAAGTTTTACTCAGCAGGACACGGAAAACGAGTGCACAAGGCTCAACACATCCAAGCGAAAACGAATCTATGCTCATTTCTCTGGGAGCCTTGACTTTTCGAAGTGACAAGAATATTTCCTCACAAAGCCAATCACTTAAGGTTGATCCTACACTCACCCGCAAAGGGTAGAACACGAAATAGGCAGCTATCAAAGCTGCGAGCCTAGCCGGCCCTTATCACTACGACACATGTATCCACTACTACTTGAAATATATCGCAAATCGAGCGATTTCTCCCCCTCGATCGCTCGAGATTTTAGCTTGGCGCGGCTGCACGTCCTGCTTGCCGCCTGCCGGCAAAGTTGAACTGGCAAGTAGCACATCAGGCAGGGAAGAAAAACTGCCAGAACTCCCATACAGAGCCAACGTGTTGCAACAGTCCTGGGCGGTCCCACACAGCTGCACGGCTGTATATGCTCGTGCTCGTCATCATCGTAGTTGCAGTGATATTCAAACGCCTTCACACATAACATGCAAGTGCACAAGTCTATGGTCCGGTCGACGATGAGTGAATCGGGTCGTGCCTTCCACGAGCTGGATGCGGCAGGGGGGTGAGCGTGTGAGATGGGCTGAGGTAAGCAAGCTTCGCTGGTCACCAAGCGAGAGGAGAACTCTGCTAAGTCCGCTTGATTTCGTGTAGTTTTCAACGAGGCTTTGTGTAAACACTGGCTCGGAGGACGGGCTGACTTGTCAGACTTGGCGTCGTAACGAACAGTACAGTAATCCCCGGTCGGAGCAGAATGCAAACTCCTCGACCGCGAGCAGCCTTTCAGGGGCCTAGAAGCAAGCCGCTCGTTCGTAGATGGCGCATGGCTGATCTCTGGAAGATTTGTTTTGCGTCCGCGAGGTGAAAGAAACCAGTGAATTTGATCATTCTCGTCATCGTATATCGTAAAGTCTGGCACATGTGGTCCTTCTTCAGACATGCTGCCCTTCTCAGCCGATCTGGACAAGCCGAGAACGCCTTCACTCGTCACCAAAGTGCTGTTCTTCTCTGAACACGCGTACGGAAGGACGAGTCCAGGAAAAACTCCATGACGATTGAACTTCGTTTGCACAGCGCTCATCTCCGTAACAAAATGCATTAAAAAGAACTCAACTACATGTCCACTATTCCAATCACGTTGACCAGACTAACGCTATCCTACTTCCAACAAATTACTCGGCACTCGCCTAGATCGCTGTGCAATAAATGACCTCTCGCCAGCGCCGATGTGTATGCCTTCAGCATGTAAAACAATTGTTCGCTGGCGAACTAGAAGCTAAACGATCTCGACAACGCGCAAATGCAATTACAAGCCCGTAAGTAAATGCCAAAGTTTCCTTCGAGCGAGCTCAGTGCGACTATTCTCCAGTTAAATCCGTCGAACACAAACCTCAATTGATGCGCACACAAAAACAGCCATGCTCTTTCTCAAAAGAATTCTCCGTCGAAAACTTGTACAGCACGTCGCAGAACACTGCACCCGTGTTCGACAACCAATGAAGGCCGTCTTGGTTCATTGAAACTCTCCAATGCTTTCCTTCCATTCTTAATCACCTGGTTTCTACCTGCTACTTGGAGGAACAAATCACGATGCTCAAGGGAGTCCGTTGCTCCAATCGGAACCTGGGCAGGACGTTCTGAAAGAAACTGCTGAAATTAGCTAAGGTCAATCGCAACGCCATGGAGAACAATACCTACCTATTCGGAACCAAAAACATCCCCCACTTGCAGCTGCCTCCCTGAAACTATTCATCTCATTACCGTGAACCCCTTTCGTGAACCAAAACCAGATAAGTCCCTGCCAGAACTTACAGGATCGGTGCCTCGCAAAATAGCCACAAGTTACACGAAACACGTTCAGCTGTAAGGCACAATAAACAGGAACGTTAGTGTGAACCAGGCACTTGCTTATCTGCTTATCATCTTTCTTCTATTCTATTCCTTTTGCATAACAGATAAAGCCGTGGCTGCTGACAGCCAGTGGTTCATTCATCTGGAGCCTTCTATATGCGTCTTGTCCGCTCAGGCTTCCGATGAGCTACTTTGCAAAGGAAAGGGATTAAATTAGTGACTAGCAGGTGGTCTGTGAAAGGCCTCTGGACGCCGAGCATTGAGGAAACTGGTTTACAAAACGCATTTCTAACCGGGAAATAAGGAAACAATCAGCTAGGACGCTGATGTCGCACGTCGGGAAGTGCAGGCGCAGCAGGGCTGGCTCTCGCAATAGCATGGAATGTGTAAGACGAAAATCTTGTCCATACATTTAGTTGCAAGCGAATGGCGCGCATGATCTACGTTGATGCGCAAGTAGCTTCTGCTGCCGATAGGAAATGCTACTCGCCGCTTAGCGCTGGAACGAGCTTACGAGTGAGGGAAGCCGTTTGAACGACTACCAACCGAACACTAGGAGACAGGACGGGGCGACATTTTTGAATTGTCAAATGGTGCATTTGCTCTTGGAGAATTTACGGAGAGGGAGCATGATCAAGAAGACGCGAACGCCTTGATATCATGTAAAATATACAATCGTGAAATGATAGCCTCGTGCTGAACAATGTGAAATACTAAGCCTACCACATCCAATTTTCGGAGTACTGAAACCCAAATAAACCAGAACAAATCTAAAAGCAAAACTTTGTGATTAAATATAAGCGTAATACGAAATTGGATTAAAAAAAAAAAACAAGAGCTAGCAACACCGGCATAAATTATCATAAACGAACCACAGTTTCCCGTCTGTTCATGCTTGAAACTAATTCCTTCGATAGACAGCGAGCAGCAAAAACCGCGTCATTTTCATGGATAAGCTAAAGCAAAAGGTCCACCGCTTGTTTATAGAAGTAGCACGCCGGCTGAATGCAGCAAGCCGCGGGCGCGCCAAGCATGGCAGGCACGCAGCGATAACTGACGACCCACACGAGCCATCTCGTTCTGCAGCAGAGCTGCGGTTGAGATCGCCTTGGAAATGTCTGTTTCCTACGGAGAAGTTGCCATCTACATTACAATTGTGGCATCGGTCGTGAATTCTGGCCGAACTTATCTGCAGCGCTCGCCCGTTTGCAAGTTTGCGCACGCGGTTGAAAGCCAGCGGAGGCGTGGGCGCTAAGTTGTTTTTTTTTTTTTAGTTTCTTAGTATTTTGAGAGCACATGAACGAGTCGTCGCTTTACTAGCCGCTTGCGGAAGCGAGCTTTCTCAGCAGATCAACCTCCAGACGATTTGAGAGCCTGGCACAAGGATCGGTCAAGTAAGAGAAACTGAGACAAGCAAAGCTCGCGTAACTGCATGAACCCATACGGAGAAAACATTTCGATTCTTATTTTCGATTATGAAATTGACAAGAAAACTGCTTTTGAGATGAAAAATGAAGCCAAGCATTCCGAAGTTGGCCTGACGCAAGCTTGGTCTATCGTGTCCATGGGCCGTCAATATAATTTCACAAGTGACCTCAATATAAATGTCTTGCTGATTTGTTCCTCCAAATAAATAGGTAACAGGCTCTGTCTAAACCTACCAAATGATTAACACAAACGATGAAGGGCGTTTCCTAGGACGCACTTTGGTGAGAGGATCGTTGGGAGGAAGCATTTTTTAGAAAGCATGGAGCGCTACTGCATTTCAAAAGTGAGATCTCACGCACGCAAGATTATCAGTATCAAGATTCAAGACTGTGATTTCTTGAAGACGCGAAAAATGCTATTGCCATTCCTATGGGGATGAAACATTTGTCCTCGACATAAAGAATAGGAAACAAGATAAAAGAAACGAAAAGAGAACGGGCAATGCTAAAAACAAAGAACCTGTTGATAAGCGGAATCCATGTTTCCTCCGCTAATTCTTCTTAAACATGTAAAGTGTAATGACGCCCAGCACTGACTAACTGAAACAATATTTACATCTACTCAACCACAATAAAATTGCGATGCTTTGTCTTGTCTTATGATCTTTAGATTTAGTGTAAAATATAAGGCTAGTTAGCGAAAATGGCATTGACATAGGCGATACTTGTATTCCAACCAATTCATTTGGTCGAGGTGGTAGCGAAAAGCCGTCGAACTTTCTTCTTCTTCTTTGCCATATCTGTAAACATCTGCTGCTCATTATCTGCATGGGCTACTGCAATAGTTGACAGCAAACGTCATTCTTCTCTCCTCTTTTGCAGTTCCCGTCCGAGCTTCTGGCGCTACGTCGTTTCTCCCCGGTGTTCGTCCATGTTGCTCCTTGCTCCATCTACTTGCAGTGCAGTATAACGCTTGCT
Organism: Craspedacusta sowerbii; assembly: GCA_003687565.2. NCBI lineage: Eukaryota > Metazoa > Cnidaria > Hydrozoa > Limnomedusae > Olindiidae > Craspedacusta > Craspedacusta sowerbii. Next base: position 1,807 of record QQSS02138961.1, on the reverse strand, counting down.
ATCCTGTCCCTATCCATTCCTATCATGTGCCCTAACCATTGATATTGTCGTTTGTTTACTCGCTCTTTGCACAGTTGTTTCTGTCAGGTTGTGATGCCCTAATTCCTCACCCTGCCCGTGTAGTGAGTTCTTCTTCAAGGATTTTTTTAAGTTCTGCCGTTTTGAGCAAAAGCATTGTCCGTGCAAGACAATCGGTAACATGGATGATCGGCTAAGTCGTGTTTTCGTTTCTGTCTTGACGTGTTTGTTTCCCAGATGTAATCCAACACGCTCATTGCTTTCCATGCCGCTGCTGGTCTTTTTTCGATGTCTTTCGCATCGTCGCAATTTCACACACAGTGGTGCAAAGGTGTTTGGAGCTGCTCAAATGGAGCAACTTTTTCCTCGCGGCAATGGCCGTTCCTCAATTTGCTCGTTTGCTATTTTCTCGTCTTCTGTTCTTACAAGCATTCATGGCGTCTTGACCTCACTCATCCAATGTTTATACATTGCGCTGACCTAGTCAACTTACTCAAAATGTAAGGTGTTGATCAATCTGCCATACAAGTGCATATGGATGTCTTGTAAGTCATGAAATGCCGCATTATGTTCGAGAAGTTGATGCATTATATGTCTGGTGATGAAGCCCAGTCGAACGCTACTTAAATGCTTAAACCACGCTGCTGCCAACTCTACTAGCACTTTGCGTTCCCCTGTACCAATTTGCATTCAGATTGATCACCTCCACAGTGGTGTACTACTCTCCATATCCCTTGGTGCTATATACGATCAAAGGCTTTCTTCAAATCTATGAAATATCAACTAAAGATATTTGCCTTCGCGACGTACAGACTATCATATAACTTGGGAGGTTTAACTGAGCGTTATCTTGGCGGTGCAGATAAACATTTACGTTTGCGCAGAAGACGCTGAGACGACGTGATGCTGCTGAGAAATTTGCACGAAACACTTGTCGCGCACAAGTTTTGACGAGGCGGAGACGAATACCTGAAAAACTCTACAGTACAGTATTTCCCTGGAAAGGAGGGTGTGTCGATAAATCCAGGACTGGTGTAGGATCAGGACTTATTGTTTATTGCCTCTAAAGGTTTGTTTCGGTAAAAACATCAGCAGTGATCTCATTGTCAATCCGGAGGGACTTAATTCGTTGTTCTAGAATTATCACGTTTCAAAAATTTTCAAACAATCAGCCGGGTGTTGCAAGTGTATTGGTGGCCTAAACTGTTTGAACTGGTACAATGCTGCGTGAGCCGGGTTGACGAGTGCTTTAAATTACGATTCCATGGATTTCATAGTTGATTTGTCTATGACATCACGCGGTAACGCGAGAATTTTGTCTCTCAAAGCTCACTTTTCCGACCTTTGTCTTGTGCGCGAGGACAGCTCAGACAACGGTAACGATGAAGTACAATAGTACAGCCCCTTGACCGCTTTTACACCGTCGAGATCGAGGTGCATCGAGGGGCAGCTGTGGGAAATCCAAATAGCATAGCAGAGCAGAGGTGAAAGTCTGCTCTTGTGATAATCGGGAAGGTGTAGAAAAGTGGCTGGTTTAACGGAAGGCTAGGGTTGATGGAGTTGTACGAGGAACTGAAAGCACGGTACATGGATGTGAACCGAGCTGAGTATCAGAGCAAGAGGCAGCGTAGGCGTGTGAGGCAAAGAACTGCGTTCTACAGTGATCCTTGCAAGCTTGCTAAAGCACTACTTTAGAAAGCAGCCTCTTGCTCATGATGCGCACGATATATCACTGTTGTAAAATATAACCTTTGTGTTGTACCTGGTGAAGGTTTACTTTTATTTCTGA
>QQSS02138850.1:0-15956 GCA_003687565.2 Craspedacusta sowerbii | reverse complement strand
TGCATCCTTTGCGCCATGAGGTGTTTCCTTTACCCTCAAGCCATCATAAGCAGATGACACTTGGGAAGTATCATCGGGAGCTCAAATTGGCCGGTTTCAGATCAGAAGTTAATCTGCCGTCAAATTCCGCAAGCCGAAAGGATAAGGGTTCTCCTCGCTGCAGGGTATTGCAGGAACTTGGGATTCGGGAGCGACATGGACACGGCAAAGGGTAATATAGCAACATCCTGTGGGGTTGAAGAATTGCAGTGTCCAGCATGAGTGGCCACTTCTGTTCAATAGTGCTTTCATAACCAATGACACATGACGTTGGTCATTAAGTATAGCCAGCTTCCAGTGTCAATTGTTCTGTATTCAACAGGTCATCGTAGTTCAGGCAGTAACAGGCGCTAAAGAAGAGCAAAGCTTCCTATCTTACCGGATGTATTGGTATTAACAAATAACTTCTTCAGTGCCACACTGAGAATGATCGATGGATGGAGCTTGCAATGACTTATAATGCGCACGAGTTTCTTACGCGCAAATTTTTATAAATCTACCGATCTTTATAAATTAGTGTTCCAGAAGCAATTGAAAATCTTCGCTTATGTAAAGCTGATTCGACCATTTAAAATGTGTAAACGTTCGTGCGTTACTAATAAATCAGAGTATAAATTTTCACCAAATCAAAACTAAATTTGCATGTATAAGTCAACAAAGCCAGATACAAGGGGAGAAGTGATAGCTCTGTTCAAGCAGAAAGTGCTGATGCCTCGTCGCAAACGGTTGAATCCTAACCGTACGTGTGCATTAGGTTCCCAACTTTTGCGATGAGGCATCAAGCTCAAGAGTTTGAAGCCTCATCGCAAAAGTTTGCAACCTAACAGTACTTTTGAATTAGGTTCATAACTTTTGCGATGAGGTATCAAGACTCTTTCTACTTGAACAGTTCTGACACTTCTTCGCGTATGTGTGCATTGGCTGACTTTTGCATCCAAATTTATTTTTACTAATTTATATTAAGTGAAAATTTCTAATCAGATTCATTTGTAACACCGCCGCGCTTGCTCACGTCGAACGTTCGAAGCAGATTTGCATACATGAAGATCGCCTTAGGTTAAAATTTTCACCGATAGCATAGCTTGATACAATCAATTTCAGTTCAAAATGTTGGATCTCTAGTTCTTTAGGACAGGCTATATAAAAAATGTTTTACGACTGTTTCAGCAGACAGTTATTATTCCCAATTAAGGTAATTAAAATTATTATCCTCTTCGAGTTCAGTAGTTATACGAGTAAGATCTTAATTAAAAAAATTATAATAAAAGGTATGCTCACAGGATGGGGTAAGAAACAAATTTGCTATTGCTTTGTTTAAAAGAACCGATGAAAACGACAAGTTTTCATCGGTTGAAACTCACTTAAACAAACGAGGTGTAAATGGATCGCAAAACGAAGGGTTCAAAACACCAATCGTTACAATATTTAGACATTTAAAAAAAGCACCTTGCGAAATGAAGGGCACAATGGAAAGTAGATAGTAAGTAGTTAATTAACTAGGTGCCTAGAAACATTTTTACGCTATAGATTATATACCCAGTGGCAACACGGCAGAAAAGAGACTGACCGAGAAAAGGGGATAAAAAAGTAGAAAAGAGTGTAGTCTAAATAACTGGTCTAAAAATGATGTTAATTGAGGACTTCAATCGATGAATATGCATAGCCTTCTTTAATTTCTTTTGGAAATCAGTGTGAGCATGATCTAAACATAAAGTACAGAAACACAACTTTGAGCACACATATTTTACACTAGCACTTTCGTAAGCCTTTCCACCTGAGCTAGGTTGTTCGTCTTTTCATAAGTTCTCCTCTTCTGAAATATTTGGAAACTTCTGCACAGTAACAAAGATTGCAGTCTGCAGTGAAAAATTTGTGCGAAACACCATATTTTGAGCACTGAGGAAAGACGTCCTTTGTTCTTAAGTTAGAGGCAGCGTTTAAGGAACTAAAGATTGGCTTTACATTAATAAGCTTAGTATTGATTATCGGACGATTTTTTTTGTTTAGTGACGTAAAAATGAAGCCTGAGCAAGGCAGTTTGAAATGGGGTGTACCAGTTGGTTTGTGGAAATGGTTTGGTCTGCATCATGGACCAAATGCATCTCTTTGATAGATGAGTTGCTAATTCTAAAAACACGATAACTTCGAACACTATAAAAATAACGTAGTAAGGGTAGATACAAGAGCACTATAAGTTCAATAAAAGTTCTGTCACGTATTCTTACCACACACTCAAAAAAACAACAAAAAAAAAAACGAGAAAACTCTTGCCAATAGAGCAATCAACAAAAACATGTAAAATCGGTTACTTACCTTATAGGTTAGCTGAAGCCTTCACTTAAACCGAAGCCAGCGATCATGTCTATTGATTTAAAATCTAGTTAGACTCTATATACGTGATGTCTAACTGTCTAAATACTTAAATGTATAATATTGGAGCCATTGAGGTCTTTACGTCTCGAGCTCACGGATAGTTTACATTTCATTTGTTTAGGTAAATTTAAACCGATGACTTTATAGGTTGCAGTCAGAAGGCACAATAAAACAATCTGTGAATTATTTGAACCTGCAACGAAAATGAGAGTCCTACCAGAAGGTCAACGCAGGTGATATCTCTTTAAAGCTTTTTCAGTTGCCAAAAGAGGTATGCACGCAACAAATGATCAGGATACGAGCATAACTGAAGGATTAATTACTTGATAAAAACACTTGTTTTAAAAATATTAAGAACATATTAAGATGCTAAAACGTAATTTTAGTAAGGATAGTTGCAAGCGCCTAAACATGGACAAAAGAAAGGCAAAGTTCTGATTGGAACCTAAGTTTTAAAGTTGTTTTTAAAACGGCGTCTCCCTTGCCTCTCCAACCAACTGAAAAATATCATCGTAAGGGGAACATGGATTGAGTTAAGCATTCGAAAATACATTAGGTTGCTTAACTCGGTGGGCTAATACGATGAAAAGACTAGAGTTACTGAAAACACAATTATATAACTCTTCAACATGATGTCGGCTTCAAATTTTTCCACATATGTGTTGCTTAATATTTGGCTGTGCTTCTTTTTTTTTTTTTTTTTTTTTTTGTTTAACTCTTGCGAAGTAATAGTGGCAGAGGAAGAGAATCGAATCAACGGGCATTTCGGAGCATTTCCTTGACCCATTTCGTTCAAGTTCCTATTTACCTTAGGATTTTAATATCAGCGACATGAAAGAAGAGCAATCTCTCTTAGGGATAAATCTAGTATTTAGCACGAAGTGTTTGTTGTCATTCGAAAAGCGAACATTGATTTCTATTCGAATCTCGCCTAACGTGTAGTCTTGCCTAGAGTTTTAATCTAGTCTTTTGCAACTTCTGACCTCTAATCAACTCTAATCTTTTGAACATGAAAGTCCAATATTTGGCTAATGCTTTAAGTATCTTACCTTGCATTTTAGTATCTGCACAGGAAATACGGTTAATGCTTGAACAGACATAGCTAGGAATCAGTACAGGTGTCTCCCATCATTCAAAACGCAAACATAGATTACTTGTTTGATCTGTGTTACCTTTTCAATGTTATCCGTACGTTACAGCGTAATCTTCAGTAACTCTTATCTCGAATCTTCGAAGCTTCTTCTAATGTTCTAGTCGTATCTTTGCTTGCCTTGGGGTAACTTACTTTGAATTTTAGCATCAGCCACAGAAAAAGTCGACACTTGGGCCGAACGATGAATCTAGCTTTCAGCGCAAAATGCCCATTGCCATTCGAAAAGCAAGCTTTCTTTTCTGTTCGAATCTTTATTCAAGGCAGTCAATTTTACGTTCGATGATGAGGTCGGATGGCCTAATGGCTGACTTGTTTTCATCTGGTCTACATAGAAGTGCTCGGCGAAGGTTGACTGGATATACTCAGCTATGCTTGACAGCTTGAGGATGCTGACCAGATGCTAATGAATGATGAAAAGAGATGCATATTATACTCTGTTTGCTACAGGTGTTTGTTGAAAATATCCAAACTTGAAAATATTTGTCGATACGTCCCTGCCGCATAAATACCTGTAGTCAGGCGCAGGCTAATTCTACATCAGTGTTAGTTACAAGACACACGCATTACGTACGACATTATAGCTGAGAAATGATAAGTGGATATACTTTGGGCTTTAGGCTTTTACAGTATACCGCGAGAATCTTTCCTGAAAACGTTTCACCAGCATTAAAACTTGCGAAAGATTTAAGGTTAACTTTCAAAGCTTGTGTTGTTCTATCGCATTTTTTGCATGTACCTCTGCTGAGTTTTTTTGTGCAGTAAAAATTATTTTTAAATTTGCAATTACTTTCACCCATTTAATACCACTCTGCTTGAAGTAGTTTGATTGAAACGATCTTTAGTGGACCTCCTTGAGTGCCCGAGGCGCAAAGTGAAAAACAATGAATGTTTATTCTGTAAGGCTTCTGTAATTTTTCCTTGCGCCACAGCAAGTCGCATGAACCATGGGAAATCCGTCTGAACCCTTCTGCGAACTGCGAACAAAATCACCGGGATCGTACGGATACTCCGGATACTTCGATACTCCGGAACATTTGCTTTAAGCCGCATCCGCTTTCAAAGCGTTCTTAGGAAAATATGTACCTATCGGGTGAAGTGTTTGGTTACGTGGCTTTTCCCCTATCGTAATAGCACTTAAGACGTACGCGTCGATTCCTTGAAATCTCAAGCATGTCCGTTCGCCGATTCGAAATAGTTCGAGGCTGTTTCCTGAAAGCTAATATAAATAGTTGACTACGACCTTCGTTTCTCATCAAGCCAGCACTGCAAAGTTTCACTTGCCTTGAACGAGCAAGAACACCATCTCTCTCACGGTCACAGTGAAGCCATTTAACGCTGCGAAAATGCAAGGTACGTCATTTAAATTTGTGGAGGGACTTCAGGGAAAGTGTCTTGGGGAGAGCATAGATGTCATAGGTCTCTAAAAGATGAGCTGAGCGAATTGACTTATGTGTATCAGACGCTGTGCATTGGTAAGCGCGCCAAATGCGCGCAATTCGAAAAATTTTCTGTTGTCCTGGTGCGTGTTCAACGATTGTAACTTTCCCTTGACTTCGAGAAGACGCACTTGGCCCTAGACGCTTTGCGGTTGGTTATCAGCTTCTTGGGTACTTATGTGCTATTCATTCCTAGGTTCCATTGTGAAGATCCTAGCTGTATGTCTCTTAGTTGTAATGGTAAGTTGCGTCTGTTGCTTGGCTACATTGCTGCTTGCAAATAAATTTCGGTTTTAGATCTGCTCTCCCAAGCAGCTATTTAATTTAAAGACCATCGGGCGCATTCCTATGGTTCGCTCGTCTACCCGTCGAGGTGGCACGTCGAGTTTCTGCAGATATAAAAGTACTTTCCAAAACATTCTCTCGTTTAGATTTTTGGCCCTTTTTTTAGCGTCGCCATCTTTTCTATTAAGATTTCGCTTGTTAGGGTATTTCTAATCGTAAAATTACAAGGCCAACTACTGAAACAAATGACTTTCCTAATTTTTTTCCCTGGAGCCGACATTGCAGAACCGGTTTATTCAGTTTTTTCAAAATACTAGTCCCTTATATCAGCATTCGGCCTGGCCTTGCGTCAGAATCAACAGATAGGACACGAAGATGCCCAGGGTGCTTGCACCGATTGGTACCCGTGCTCCGTCGTAAACAGGCCATGCACAGACGGAGGCAATCCCTGCCCGGGATTCTGTTGTAGATCTGTGGTTGGAACTCTCGTTTGCCTGTATCAACCTGGCCAATGCTAGACGCAAGCTTCCAACCATCCTCACGATACTTCTACTCATCTGATACCAATGGCAGCTACTCGGACGACGATCACTTAACCATTGCTTTTGATAATTGTAATTTATTGATTTTACGGGTCCTATTATACGATACTTATGTTTGCTGCAAAGGGCTCTAACATAAGTAATTTATGTATTCGTTAATTTATTGGTAATTATTTCATAGTCTGTTAAGGGTTTGTCCAGTGGGAATTTTGTAATAAATTTTGCTTTTCACAAGTGCGAGTTTTCAATAAATTCTATATGTAGGAATAAACTAGGTCCCAGTACCCTCGCGGGTCGGGAGAGATTCCCCTGAGAGTATCCGGTAAGAAAGATTCGCCATTTAAATTGCTACTCGCGACCCGGCGCTACAGCTGGCAGTAATCAGGTCAACGCGTTCATTATCCAGTCGAATGACAGGTCTTTGCATTCCATCTTCTCACCTGGCAATCCAGTTGATTGGCTTCCTGCGGTTACTGAATTTTGTAACCCAAGTTTTTGCCTGGCAGTTGGGGATCCCCCCCCCCCCTGTAGGCCAGTGACGCACAATTAGAGACGTAAACAAGTAACGTTACTACGACGTAAATGTCGTCCCCTTTATGTAAGCAACAGCAACAACAACAGCAAGATTTATTCTCCATGAACGCACAGTCCAGGATTGCTTTTAGAAAAGCATACTAAAATAAAGTTCACATGCTAAAAACAAAAAAAATAAGCAAAGCAAACTTCCAATAACAATGCAGTAGAACTCCGGATATGAAAATGTGTCCATAAAACAGGATCTGGGCTTCTTGGAGAAGGAGACAACGTTGAGTAGCCATGGCTAATTGGATCGAGGGTGTCACCTTATAAGTTCGTATTTAGACTAGTTAACGATGTCTATGCTAGTATAGGTAAGGTCATTCACGACAACCAAAACGAGGATTCTGATGGTAAAAAATGTGGGTATATCATAATACAAAAAGTAGGCTCAGTACCCTACACCAAATAAAAGGGATAAGGACAACAGAAGTTAGCGTGAGGAAATCTGTAGTAGGAGTGACTTTCAGAGAGCGTCAACGCCGTAACGTTAGCTTCCATCGTGAGAATCATATCTTTACACTTAATTGCCATTTACGGCCACAAAATAAATGCAATGCATCATTGGAAATATGACCTTCTAGCAATATAGCAACTGTTCAAGAGAAATTGCCGTTAATTAAGCGGTGCAGTTATACATAAATGGTCGAAGGAAAAGCGAGTTAACCTTTCAAATACAGATACACAGGGTGTTCTGTTTGTAGGCAAAGCTCTTACGTTTGGCCCAGCCTGTACGTAAAAGGCAAAACTAAAGCATATCGACCTTTTCTGCGTATGGATTCATAGATCCATAGTTACATAATTAGAATATATATCCAATTAAAGCTAGTTGTATTGAGAATACATCGTAACTATAAATGCATATTTATAACCCCACAGTAAAATTATCACTACGCGTATTTTGCCATGAGTAGTGCTTTGATTTCTTTTTTGAAAGTCATTTTTGACGAATTAAATTTTATATTTATATTGCAAAGCTGGTCATGTCCTTACATGACCAGCTTTGCAATATAAATATAAAATTTACATTGGAATTGGAATTTTATGGTTTTTGTTCCGTAGAATTCTGTTCTTCTGTACGGAAGGATAATGAGACATAAGACTGGAATTTTGTGACTATAAAGTTGCTGTGCAGGTTGAGGGAGTTTCTTATTATACTAGTCGTGCATGAAGAGGCCTAGTTGAGAGTGCTGACTTCTTCGCTTCAGTTAATGCTGGACGCACTCAACAGCTAGAGGTTTTTTTGTTTGCAGACGATACTAACTTGTTTTTCTCGCATGCTATCTTCTGTGACCTGATTTCCACTATTTAGCAATTGCAACAATTGTCCTTAAATATTAAGATGACTAAATATATCATATTTGCAAGAGACATGGAGCTTGATATGGTGCCACTTGATTACCCAGTCTATTGTTAAGCGAAGCTTGATTAAACGTGTTCATCACACAATCTTTTTAGGCATCATACTTGATGAAAACTTATAAGTAGAAATATTAGGTTGATGAGTCGAAGGTATCAAAAAAAGGGGTGATAGCCAAGGCAAGAAACTACTGAAACTTCGTCTACTGAAGCTGCAAAAAGTCTGTATTTTGCGCTTGTCCATCCATATATTTCATTGTGGAATGTGACTGGGCAAGCACTAAGCAAGTTACATGGACTAAAAAAACGAGCAGTTAAAATTATATCGCGCGTTGATGAAACTGCCCATTCAAGACCCCCTATGATCTCTCATAAAAATATGAAATTATATTTTCATAATAAAATATTAAATGTATATGAGTAAAGAAATTCTATTAACCCTTACATTTTGTTTACAAACATCAGCAGAATCTGCTGCATGCTGTCCTTTCATCTTATTTTCGCTCTGTCAATCACCGCTAAAAAGCCACTTTTCAAGAATTCGGCTTCAAGGAAACCTCTGCTACTGGTAAACGAAAGTTTACCATCTCGATCAGAGGCCCTGATCTATGGAAGAGGATAAATTGCACTGCTGCCAAAGAAAGTAAAACCCTTGTCATGTTCAAGAATGAGGCAAAGAAGTTTCTTTATTATTCAACCACTGTTACACCCTATTGGTAATAACTGAACTTTGCAATTCACTGAGTTTATACATTACTTAAGCTTAAAACTGCCATACAGGACTAACGGAGGTGTTGACTGCTTAGTGAATGAAATAACTCCTATGCATATACAATTTATATTATTCCGGTTTCTAATTTTATGTTTCTGCGGATACAGGATAGACTCGTCCGGTCGGATGTATGTACATCTAGTATCTAGTTACCTGCCAAACCCGTTTTCAACGTTACTTTGCGCTATCTTATGGTGCTCCATGAAAAAGCTTACGGCTTTCTCGGAGAACCGTGCCATCTTAACATTAAGCTCTGGAATATAAGCAACTACGAATGATGTATTTCTTGTTATGAGTTGCATATTTATTATATATTGTTTGTTATGAGTTGCGTTTAGTTAAATTGTTAAACACGGCAAAGACATGAGGAAAAATTTGCTTTTATGTTTGAGAAGACGACAAAACTAAGCGATGTCAGTAAACAAATTGCATTCTTTGGTAAGGTACAGGTTTCAGTAATAGAAATGGATAAAGCATCTTAACTAGCAGTCTATTATCAACGGGAACGGAAACATTGAATTGGCACGCAGTAAGGGATTGTACAGATTTAAGTCTCTGGCAGAAAAGATATTTAATAGCAAACATCACCAATAAATAAAACACAAGCAAAACGTACTTCAACCAAGGAATATGCAAAATATTTCTGATCTCTAAATACATTAAAATTGTTGATTAACAAAACAGAATGAACAAGCACATGATTAACTGATCGAACTTCAATATGACTACAGCGAAAATCGTACGCGATCCGTTAATGCACTCCAGTTGCCCGTAAAATAATATATTGTCATAAGTATACCAGAAAGAATAGGGGGTTAAATGATCCAATCAATGCATTCAGATCGTTCACACAAAAAAATCAGTACTGTGTGAAGATATAGAAAAATGAAAAATTAGCGGCTCTTTTGCTTTGCAGCGTTACGCAGTGAAGACTGTTAAAAAAAGTTGTTCTAGTGCAGAGAGTAGCAACTATCAGCGCTAATCTGAACTAGAACGACCATGGCCTCCAGCGATATCTAAAAGTTCTAATCCTCCTTGTTGGCAAAATAGTAAGATTATGCGATTAATTTAACCTCAGGCAGTGTGACCAAGATGCCGTAGCGTAAACAAAATTGCAATTCTAGGAAAGTTAAGTACATAACATCGCGTTTTATATTTTTCAGACAAAAGGTGTTCATAGCACGAGAAATACAAGTTGGAATATAACTTGATAGACGTATAAAAGTAGAACATGGCGAGCGATCGCTATTCGACCGATTCAATCACTTTGTTTGAACAGGACTTTGTTTAAAAACTGGAAATCGTAAAGGAACGATCTCTTAAATCCGAACTCGCAAGGTTTCAAAAAGTTTCGTAATATCTAAGATCCCGGCACAATTTTTCGTTTCATAAAGAAATACAAATTATGAGTGAGACAAATGCGCAATCGACTTATGATATACAAGTATTTGAAAAAGTTTCCATAGTGCAACGGAACCGATACGCTATTTTCCTCAGATGAGTGACTCCTGCAGAATACTGAAGAAACATTGCCGTCTGTTTGTGTAAGTCGCGGCGCAGACCATTACAAATGTCCAGAGATTAGGGTGATGGCAGTGAAAAAAGGATTGTAATCCATTCAGGCCTTTGACCGCATTGTTCGTCCGCGCAATGGCATCCAGTAATCCAGTAGAATATTTATCCATATTTTATATGAAATACCGCTGCTTGGTAAATTCCATCCCGACCTCGCAGTCATCTGTCACGCACGTGCATGTGTTCAAATTACGTCAGCATCTCCTGTCTTGCATACGGTTTGAGCTTCGACAAGTATTTCAAAAAGCTTCGATTACATCTTTCGGACGCACAAAAGCTAGCGCTGGCAAATAGCGAACGTACAACCTAGCGTCGTCATCGTGCTTATAGGCTGCCTTCTTACAAGGCCGTTGACCTTTCTTAAATATTTTGACAGAGATAAAAATAGCATCCTATAACAGTGGTATGCGGGAAGCAATAAAAAAAAAAGCTTTCCTTTTTTTCTCGAAGTTTTTTTTTTCGAAATTTCTTTGTAGATGGCACTTGAATTAGCTATGCCATCCTCTATCCAGCTCAAACCAACTCGTAGACTCAAATAAACCGTGATTCTTCTTATTTTTTTTTTTAGCTGCTACTGCTTGCACTGGAAACCTCGAGCTCAACATCACTAGATTTTTTGCTGCATTCATTTTCCTGAAGGGAATCGAAATCACTTCAAATTTGCTAAATCAACCTGTTTAACCTCGAAGGACTGTAATTTTTATCAGTGTGTTCAGAGTCAGTATCATTATTTGACATAAAATTCAAAGGTATCTTTCAAAGTAATAGCAGAACATTATAGTCGTTTAATGCAACGCTAAATTCCGATGTATCTGATATGATACACACTTTTTCTAGACACTTAGAAACGATAAAATCTACGTTCTAAGAGATTGAATGCCAAATGGAAGTGGATCTTGTGCGGGAACTCGCATAGCATATTGCGCAATTAAAAAGCGGGAAGTCTGCAAAGGTTGCATGCACACCTTCGGAGACTTTCTGCACGCGAATTCAACCCCGCTGTTTGATTTGTAATACGCTATATGTGCAAAAAAGAATTTCGCTCATGCATTGTTTTATCACGGCAAGCATGCGTGAATTGAGGATTTCGTGGTTGAACTTAAAGGTGGCTGTCTAAGTAAAAGACTGTTTTTCCAAGAGAATTAAGCTTTACCAACGAGGCCAGTTTTGTCCGCCCAGAAGTGAGTATGCTGAAGAACTTTTGATCCAGATATTAAATTGAGTGATCTTTGATCGGAAGTGAGTTTTTAAATTGCGCAGTATCCCATGCGGGAACCCACATAGTAGCCACCACCATTAAAACCCTGCAAATACAAGTTTAGCTGGAAGGGTTTCTAGTGCAGCCACAGACATAGCAGCAGGGAGACTTACGTGACAAGAAAAATGATTTTTTTTGTTCAATTCAGTGTAGAATCGGTAACTTCTACTTCCTCTACCTCTATGACCTAAATGGTAAAAGAACAATCCAAAGAATTTGGCAGCCTATGTAAGTATGCATATCGAGCTCTACCTAAAAACCATGTCAGACGCCAAGAAGATCCCAACATTCTCACAAAACGTCGTTCACGTTTGTCGTCTAATTTAATTAAACTTTGTGTTAATTTGAACTAGACTTCCCTATCCTTCAAGACCAAAAATTTTGATTTTACTATTAAAAATTAGAACCAAGCGCATGGCATCGCTACGTGCATCTTTACCTGTAGCATAGCCTGTCATGTAGGAATAGCAGCCTTTTTTCCTCACAGGACTAGAGCAGTTAGTCAATCAAGTTGAAGTTGAATCCTTCCCGTTAGGTTATGTTTTATTCGCAGAGCAGCATTTGTGATCGCACCAAAAGGCAAGACGATCCATTGGTAAATTTCTACATCAGCAGGGCTAGCATGTTAGAAGCTTTACCTCAAATAGATTTTTTCATGTCCTCGTGCCGTTGATGGGAACAAGAAATCAGATGAATCCAGTTTCATGACTTGCTTCATAATTGAGTTTACCAGATTCATTTCTGATATTTTACAAGTGGTCATAGGCTTTGAGAAAATGAAGACTCCATGTACGTTAATATATCTGCCATGGTAAAGGCGGCCTTTGAACTATTATAAAAAAGAGTTTAAAAATGCCAAACATTTTTTTTTCCGAACACTAGGTTCCATCACAGCCTTACTAAAACGATCCAACTTACTGTCGCCCAACCTAATCATTGCCTTTCGCACCAATTGGTCCTTGCTTTCGACAACTTCAACAAGAACGCTTATCTTTCGAAGATCCCAAGGGGTACATTTGGTGCATACAATGACGATGTCTCCGGGTTGCAGATCCATACGTTGTTGGTCCATTTCCGCTGAAAATTTGTTGCCATGGTACAGATGCTTCCAAGCATACCAAAGCTCTTTGGCTATAACTTGGGCCTGGATCGGCCTTTAATCACCATATGTATCTTTGCGTGAGACCGCGACAATAGGTACCGCACATGAATGGTTGCCATCAATCCTTTTACCCGTCAGAAGGTGATTGGGTGTGATGATAGTACCGGTACGGTCATTTTGGTCTCCTACTGACAGAGGTCTGCTGTTGAGTGACGCCATGACTTCGAACAGTGGTGTTCGGAGTCTGCTTTTGTCTATGCACCCTTCATAGTTTCAAGAATACGCTAGCCAGGACTGACGTAACTGTTTGGATCTGCCGTTTAAATACCCCGCCCATGTGACTAAGCAAAACAGAAGTCCAGGCGACGTCCAGGAGACGTCCAAATCGGACAAGATGGACAACCGCTGTATGTCGCTTGGACGTACCGAATGCAACAACTTTCATCCGTCTAAAATGGACGTCCTGTAGACGTACCGTGGACGTCCTTACTGGACCAAGCCGAAGTCCAAAATGGACGTCCTCCGTACGTCAAGGCGCCGTACGGAATGCAACAACTTTCGTCCGTCCAAAATGGGCGACCGCGAACGTCCACGGCCGTACAGTGCAGTGGAAGTCCGCAAAAAAAAAAAAAAAAAAAAAACAACGGACGTCCAGCAGACGTCGCCTGCACGTCCTAAATAGACGAGGTGGACGTCCTTTTTAACTTCTGGCCCGCGTTCCGAAACAATTTCCTTAATAGTTCAAATTTTTTTGGAACTTCAGTCGTCAAAATACCTCCCGGGCCTTCGTGCTTTTCTCACTAGAGGTGGATTGTCAGACAAAGTTCATGGACAAAACTGGGTTGAGTGTTGAAAAAAAGCGAAGCTACGACAAGCAGACAGTTCAAAACATCAGCGTTCGAAGGGAAAAAGATATATCTTCCTGTACCTAATTGTTGAGAAGCTGTTTCAAAGCCAGAATACAAGAAAACTTAACATCCCTGATTTATTCTGAAAGAAATTGGCAGTGGCTAGTTTATAATGGTGGAAGTGCGACCAAACATGCAACGCAAAATATTTCAAAGAAGATTTACGTAAGTCCCAGTAAACTCGCTATAAAAAACTGTTAAACTGGTAAGTACATGCCCTCGCAGATTTACAAAATTAGGCCATTGATGTTGGCTCTTATTTCGTTTTTTTAGCCCAAGACCACCCCGACCATGACACCAACCCCTACAATAAGGCCAAGGAGAGTAATATATAAATATATATTTTAATTACTAATGATTGCTTACAAGAGCTCAATAGGTTTCGTATAAAATAATTAAGAGTATCGTTTTGCACACTTTTCCTCCATCAAAGGTGATTAGCGCTTCTAAAACAAGAAATAATAAGTAAGGTTGATTCTAATCGACAACAAAAAGAACAAAAAAAAAAACAAGGTATACAGTGCAATCTAGTTTTGCTGGTACGCACATATATGTTCAAATAGGACTCCACGAAGAGATCTTGAAAAAAAAAGCATATGCTGAAATACCTTACCTTTCATAATTTTATACGTCATCATGCCAGCAAATTGTCTTTTCCCGTTCAGTCAATCCTTGCTTTCACTTGGCCAGCAGGACTAGACTTGAAAACTCATCGGTGCCTTTATTCGCCTTTGGCTTGCTTTACTGATCTTTCGCATCTGAGCAATCTGAGTGTAAGAAATCATCAGCTATTATTTGTCATTCCAAAAGACACGACCGAGTTGGAAAAAGAATACAGAATAAAACCAAAAAAGTTCAAAAGACAAAGTGCTGCATGTCAACAAAGCCTTGAAAGAAATGTATCTGATATCAAACTCTTCCCAGTAATCACATTAGCCACTTCAACCTCTTCATGTGTTCCAGAGGCAATCCATTGTCCTAGTAAGTTAAGTCGTTCTAAAATTCTGTTATATGCTCTTAATAGGTAGCTATCCAGTGGCATAAGCAGTGCACGCAGAAACTCTTAGAAAGATTAGTGGGAGTTCAATATCAAATCCATTCCAAATCTTGAACTAAAGCATATTGTCCAGTAGTCAAAGTCCTTTCCCGCCCTGTAAAAACGCTAAGAAAAACATATTTTCCATCTTTAAACTGCGAAATTGCATATGGTTTGACTGCAGCATCGTTTGGAAATCTTGAGATAGCTCCTCACAGCCGTACTCTCTTAGTATAAGAAGCAATTTATTAGTAGCGAGTACAGAGATGATGGATCGTGAGAGATCTCGAAAGACAGTTTAACACGGTTGCAGTTAAAGACGGAAAATATAAGCCCAATGCGTAAACATCTTACTCAGTCCTACAGCGGCGGCTGCGACTTCTTACGGTGAACTTGCATGAGGGATTTGTTGGTCATAATCACGTATTATAGAACTTAGCGGAGCTCAGACTTTTCGTTGCTAATGAAGATACTCGAATAAAATATGGCGTGAGCATGGAAACTGACTGATATGTCCGGCTTCTAGCATGAGGTGAAAAAATCAAGATGCCAACAGCCTCTCGGAACCCACACAACTGGTTGTCATATTGCCAAGTATATATATATCAGACCTCTGGCAGCGATTGTCTTGGGTCAACCATAGGGCCGCAAGCAATCCCTGGAACTGCAATCTTTGGGCGGCGACCAACTATTGTTCATTAAAATTCATATTCGTTAATACAAACATTTGAGACTTTTAAAAATAAATTTACTGAAATGCCCTCTTTACTTGTTGCCTTACTTAATAATGAGTAGAAATAGAAATCCCTTTGAAAAAAATAGGACCCTATATAAAATCAAAACAATGATAGAAAACGTACATCTATAATGCAAAGAAGCTTTTTCAGATGTGAGTTTTACTAATATGCAAGGCTCGGAATGTAATAATTACAGAAAATGAGAGGCAAATAAAATTTGCCACTGTCAAACCACTGCCAATATAATGCAACTTATATGTTCAAACCTTTGGTAGTTTATATCGCACACACAAGACTTACTGCGTGCTGAAGAAAAGACCGATAATTGCTCGTGTACTCACGAACTAAAAGACGCCTTATTTAGTAAAAGATCTTGACTATCATGTCTAATATGCTAAGTTGATGTTAATTGTTAGAAATTTATTGAACTTATGCTTAAAGGCGTGATTTTGGAATGTCTTTTTCAGGCCAGCTATGCAGTACTTAAGGCAAACACTTAATCATGGCCAGTTGCGTTTTCTTTGTAACGGCTTCCATTCAATGTCAAAAAGGCAGAGTAAGTGCTTAGGAACATCTAAATTTGGCGTGCAAATTGACTTTACACCCTTTGGTTTACCTTAAGGAAAAAAATTATTTCCACATTTAGCCATGGAGTGCGGCTTAGTTTGGTTGGAAAACTCAGAAAGCAAATTATTTGGTAGCATTAACCATTACACATACAAAGTACAAAAAACGTACATCGACGGATGACATTATGTCATTTTTATTTCCAACGATAACTTTATTTTCATGGTGATGCACCTTA
>QQSS02138849.1:0-35143 GCA_003687565.2 Craspedacusta sowerbii | reverse complement strand
CCTACCTACCTACCTACCTACCTACCTACCTACCTACCTACCTACCTACCTACCTACCTACCTACCTACCTAGCTACTTAACTACCTGCCTGCCTGTCTGTCTGTCTGTCTGTCTGCCTGCCTGCCTGCCTGCCTGTCTGCCTGCCTGCCTGCCTGCCTGCCTGCCTGCCTGCCAGCCTGCCTGCCAGCCTGCATATCCCTCCCTCCCTCCCTCAAATATCTACTGCTTATTCTTACTCCAAGAATGTTGAACTTTGACTTGGTTCCAGTAACCTTCGTATCATTTCTGTCAAAGGATCATTCGCCGTCTCTTACAGCACTGTAAGGAGAAGCCTGTGAAATCTGGTTGCGTAAGCGCTACTAGTAGACAGGGCCATGATGAAATTGAGCGCAAGGATCGGTCACAAACCGAAACTGCACTTGCGTGCACGGCAACAAGAACATACCAAGCACATGGCAAAATAGTAGAGCAAGTAACAAAACTGCAATAAAAAACAAGACACCCAACGGCAAACATGTGCCCACTTCCCCCAATAACTTTAATTGTATAGCCGGATGGGATCGCTACTACTAAACTTCAATAAATATAGTCTCCAGAATTGATAAATGATACAATGATAAATATGGCTGAAAAGCGCAAGCACGACCGAATAAAATACGGGCGACGCATAGCTGTAATTACGCAGTATAATTAGGTAATTCTTTGCAATGAGCAGAAGTAAAGAAGAGCCTAAAATACAAGTCAAAATCCGGAATGCATGGTTATTAGCTACGTCGGCGCTTAGGTTTTATCATCTGCGGTGTCTACATAACCAGGTTCGCATGAATATGGATCCGTACTTATTAATCACGCCCCAGTACCCCAAAAATATTTTTTCTCGACATAACCGATTCACTTGAGGAAAAATCTCCACCAAATATCTCTGTCATCGAATATTCGATGACAACGGCCCTGCACATGAGCCAATATAATGGACCCCAGAATAACGCAGGTTACATGTTTGTAGTCTTTCTATCTATAGTCAGTGCCACAGTGACCAGGGTTGCATGTAACATTCCTAAAGATCACAAAAGTCTTACATATGCAGGATAACCTTGCCGTACAGCATAACAGCACGCAACAATTTTCGAAAAATATCACTAAGTAATTACATTTTTTGGGATATTCTGCAGTTGGTTGGGATCAAATCCGTCTCTGGTTATGAACAGTTTCCAGCTTACATAAATGAAACACAGAAAACAGCAATAAGGTAGTTGCATCACTCATGCGATACGGAGCACATTCCTTACTGTAAAAAGACTTGGAACATAAACAATACTCACTGATTTTGAATAAACTGTATGGTTAAAGCACTTTTGCCAACTCCACCATCTAAAAAAGTATCACGATAGATAAACAAGTTAATATAACTTGATCTATTTTCTAGGAACAATCGCCTTTTCCAGTAACCATGTCAGAAAAGCACGAACAAACGCAATATCTTAAGAATATTTTTTTTTAACAACCAAGGCTCAAATAAAAACTTAACAAAAGATTTTGACTACAAAGAAACAACTCATTTTGTAAGTACAAATTTTGTAATAGAATAAATTAATAAACTATATAGCAAGTAAACTGCACATCCATTTACTTGTCTACCTATCATTGCATGTACATAACAATAGTAAATATAAATTTTATCATCGACTGATACCAACTTCTTCAGGCATAACTTTAATTTGCACAGATTGCAAGCAGAAAAGGATCGCAACTCGATAGATGTAACAAAGACCATAACTCCAATACTACATCATCAACGACATAGGCATGTGTGTCTAACAACAAGACCAAAATATAAAACATATTTTTGTGAACAAAATTTTAATGAATATTCGATCATTTTTGAGGATTAACTTATATATAACAATAACAATTACATTATCCTCAATGTTGCTCTGCATCAAGTAGCATATAGACTACTCTCTAAACTTTGAATAGAAGACAGCTAAGGCATTTTATTATTCTTTTAGCAGCTAAAGATGATGTTCATTAAAAGCTACTCACCTCCCACAACAATCAATTTGTATTCAGCCATGTCTAAAACAACACTTTGTATACCTAAAAATAAGTACAGAAAAAGGCCATGAAAACCTGACTTAAAAGCTACTTATGATTATTCAGATAGGAGCAGCAGCAACTTAGCACAATTACATACCACAATTTATGAACTAGGTCTGGTATATTTACAAATTTGTTTTTTTTTTAATGTCATGTGACAGCCAACAGAGGATACACCACTATAAATCTAGGAAAGGACAGTGCACAGACAAGACAATGTGTAGGGACGCAAAACTCCATACATAAGGATATCTGTAATTTAGAAGATCATTATAAATTGCCAATATTACAAAGAGAACATTAAGTACTGCCTCTCTTCTAGTAAGACATCTGCATTCATCAGAGTTGAGAAGCAAAGAAGGAAGCTACATCTATAAGACCTTAAAAGTTTCAAACAGATCTTATTTTATATTATAGATGTAGTGAATTTTTCAGGATTCCATTTAAAAGCGTGCTTCATCTAGCCACAACAAAATTGCAAGGAATGCTCAAGACATTTTTTCCTAGCGATACAAGGTAATTTTGAGCAACAATGAAAAACGAATGTTGCTTTCAGGAATTCTTCTTACAGGAGAATTTTGAATACATTTATAACACCCTGCAACAAGAATTCCTAGCATATAATAATTGGTTTACTAAGAGGCATGTGGAGATAATTAACAACAAAATCCATATCTCAAAAATATCTCTTTGGGGAAAAGAAATGTTGCAGGGTCGATAGATAAGACAGCACTATAGTTAGATGGTCAAGAATTTAAACCGAATCAAAAGATTTTATTTTTGATGAAATTTTCTTTGAAAGACTGAAGACGAAGAATAAATTCCTTCAAGGACAAAAAAGGATTAACTGATTTACACTTGTAGTTTCTATTGCTAATACTGATGCTAGAGCCTTGAAAAAAAAAAAACAAAGTTTATACAGCCAAGAAACCGGTTCTGCAATGGCATCCGTGCACAGTTAACTAATAATCGTATGTGAACAAAAACTTGGAGAATAGGAAATGGCAGAAGCGGATATTTCTACAAGAAACCTTTGCGCCGTAATGGGTTTATTTATATCGGACTAGCCTCCCTGACAGTCACCAAATCACGAAACGTACGGCGAAACTTCGATCGAACGCCCCGCCGGTTTTTCGGAGAGGGAAGTAGTTTCTGCCTGCTTCAGCAATAATAATGCAGGATGACATTCGCAGTAATTACATCATACCAGCAGTAGGGTCCCTTGGCTTTCGACCATTAAAGAACGTGGATCATTGACACTAGAATAAAAACAAAACGAAACAAACCGCATCATTGAGTGCGGAATAGTCAACAGCTTACACGAAGAACGCATAGCCGGAAGGTCCGCAGTTGCTGGGTACGCTAATCGAATCCATGGCGACGCAAGTGAAGTTTGTAATCCAATTGAAGTGAAAGTACATAGAACTTCAATTGATGAATTGTAGCGGAAATGCGGGACGTTCTAATTTTTTTTTAAAAATATTCTTCAAGGTTTATGTTTGAGGCCAAGTTTGTTTCGCAATGTCTTTTACGAGCTGACCAACCTTATATGTGCCTCTTACCGGTTGTGTTATCTACTTTGGGGCCCACTTTCTTGTGAGGCGTAAATGAACATTGTTTAGAAAATCTTTCCGAAGACTTTCTTATGAGCTCATGTAGCTACCTGCAAAAGATTCAGCAACGCTGGCGACCTGATGTAGATATGATAGTATAAACGTTAGTGACAGAATTTGTTACAAATACAGTTCAGTGCAATATTGTTGAAGAATACGTGCTATTAGGTAAGGTAACTTACGTAATCAC
Organism: Craspedacusta sowerbii; assembly: GCA_003687565.2. NCBI lineage: Eukaryota > Metazoa > Cnidaria > Hydrozoa > Limnomedusae > Olindiidae > Craspedacusta > Craspedacusta sowerbii. The sequence goes on along the minus strand of QQSS02138849.1, from coordinate 31,242 downwards.
ATTTAAAATATCCAATAAAAAAGGAAAACAAGCAAAAATATAGTCAAAAGCAACAGGCCCTTGGAAGGTTGGAGGTACTTTTGTCTATCTCCTTTATGTGTCACTAGGGAATGTAAGCACTCGTTAAATGCTGAAAAAAGGTGGTGTTTGTAAGGCAGTAACTAAATAATATGCACTGAATAGAAAGAAGGCTTTAAATCTTGATTACTGACACCTTGCATGGATTCCTGCAAGTCTAAGGGTTACACAGGTGCTGTTTCTTATCTACATAATTGATGTTCACCATGTTTAAGCTTTGCTGATGACACACCACTTGTGTATAACTTCTTTGAAATCTTTCCCTGAGTCATCGGTATTGCTTTTAGCTGTCTAACAATATTTCTTGTAAACTAACAAGACAACTGGTTTTATCAGAAAGGCACGTAGATGCTCAAAACATGTATGAGAATAAATATTCAGGGCTACTGTTTCTGCTCATGGACGTGTATAGGCCTACACTATGTTAAACACCTGGCCTCCTTTCAGCACATTACTTCATTGGGTGAAAAAATCCTGGATAAAGAAGATCTTTATGTGAAGATATTCACTGTCTGTATTTGCCTTGAAGATCCTATACTATTCAACTGCCATTCCTCACCTCCCTTCAACATCTTGTGACTTACCAAAGCTAGTAGAGGTTTTGCATCAGGACAAAATTGCCTGCATGGCCCTGTGTGATCAAAATGATTATATTTGGAAGCATTCCTATGTAGTTTTAGTGTACAGACTAATGGAACATAGTGTCAAATTTCCTCAAGCTTAATCCTTCCAAACCATCCATACATAAGATTTAAGAAGTACTCACCAAATAAAGAAAAAACTGTATATGGACACCACATGTATCAAAGAACCCACCATACGAACACGAAGATCTTACACATACTATGTTACTTCTCCATGCACTTACCATGCCTTTATTTGTTTACTGTAGCTCTGTGTTACATATAGATCATTAGTGTCCTTTTCCAGAAACCTGAAATGGGAGAAGCCGTCAAAGTGATTGTACGTTGTCGTCCGATGAACGAAAGAGAAAAAGCCTTAAAATGTCAAAGTGTAATTGAGATGGAAACCGGACTTTCCCAGTGCAGAATAAGCAAGCCAGGAGATAGGAGCCAGCCATCAAAAGCTTTCACTTTTGATGGAGTTTATGGACCAGAAAGTATAACTGAGTCCATTTACGCTGACATCTGTTTTCCTTTGGTTGACGGTGTGGTGGAAGGCTATAATGGAACAGTTTTTGCTTATGGTCAAACTGGATGTGGGAAGTCATTTTCTATGCAGGGGATCAGTGAACCACCAAGCCAGAGAGGAATCATACCTAGGGCATTTGAGCATGTATTTGAAAGCGTGCAGGTTGCTGAAACAGCTAAGTACTTGATTCATGCAACTTACTTGGAAATTTACAATGAGGATATACGTGACCTGGTTGGAAAGGATCATAGCAAGAAATTAGAAGTTAAGGAGCATCCTGATAAGGGTGTTTATGTTAAGGATTTGACGATGGTACCATGTCATTCTGTAAAGGACATGGAGCGAGTAATGGACAAAGGTGGTCAAAATCGTCATGTTGGTGCTACTTTAATGAACGCTGATTCGTCACGATCCCATTCGATTTTTACAATATACATTGAAACTTGTGAGACTGGTGCAGATGGTCAGGATCACATAAGAGCCGGGAAATTGCATTTAGTTGACTTGGCTGGTAGCGAGCGTCAAGCCAAAACTGGAGCTACTGGTGACAGGCTGAAAGAAGCCACAAAAATAAACTTATCGCTTTCAGCTCTTGGTAACGTAATATCTGCCCTAGTTGATGGAAAAGCGAAGCACATACCCTATCGTGATTCCAAGTTGACTAGACTTCTTCAGGTTTGTTTAATCAGTTTCTCAGAGCACTTCTTGGCTGAATTTGGCATTTGTTTCGGAATTATAGTGTTTTTTTTTATAGATTCAATTATTTCGCATTAAATACATTAAAATGTTTGGAGCACAGCAGGACAGTTACTTAATGCCTGACATGCGCACTTACACTTAAAAGATTTTGGAAAAAAATTGGAGCGCTGTAGGTATGTCTGCTCCTGACCCTTAAAAAGTGGCTAGAATTTGTGTTGCATTGTCGTCATTGTTTTCTACTAAATGGCAGATTTTTTCATCATTGATTCTTGTCCGTTTTGATGTCACTGCTGCTCTTTTTGGATCTGCCTATAATTGTCATTATTGTTTCATTCTTAGGCAAGGTAGACTATTTCATTTAGGATTCATTGGGAGGCAATACTAAGACCATGATGGTTGCCTGTATCAGTCCTGCTGACAACAACTACGACGAAACGCTAAGCACATTGCGCTATGCAAATAGGGCAAAAAATATAAAGAACAAGCCCAAGATTAACGAAGACCCTAAAGACGCTTTATTGCGCCAGTACCAAGACGAAATAACCACTTTAAAGCAGATTTTAATGGGCCAGATGGAGCTAACGCCTGATGTGTTAGGTATCTTTGTAGTTTTTTTAAGTTCGGTGCGAGTTTCATCCTGCCGGTTGCCAAGTGATGCCCAAAAATTTGCGTTTGAAAATGTAACTATGTGAGATATATATTCAACATGGTTACAATGGGAATATACATTCCTAATTGCAGCTTTTGGTCTTCTGTTGTTATGACCGCTGCCTCTTGTCTTGGGGTTAACTGGTTCATAGATTCTCCCCTTTCGGCAGCTGCGGCTTTAGCTGCCCGTGAGATTAAGTGAATTATGTGTGTTTGCGTGTTGGTGAGTTTTTGTGTGTGCTAAGCTGGAACTCACGTGGTCCCGGCCAGGTCATTTTCGGTTGCATGTTAAGATCGCTGAAAGTAACATTCGCGTTACCCTTATCATAAGATAAGCACGCTCATTTCTGCCAGAACCTAGCAAACTAGAGTCTGGTTAGTGTGAGCACAGGATGGGCTAGTGAGAATAGTTGTGCTGGTTCTTGGGAAGTGATGGCTGCCTCACTAAGCTAGTCCGAATGTTTGGATGAGGCAAGCAGTCTTCCTGCTCACTTCAACTTAAAGCAACGTTGAATCCCTCGATGAGATGCTACGGTGGTGCTTCTGCAACACAGTGAATAAGGGTTCAGTTTTGTTTATACTGCCAGCTGCTGAGCGATTGAAAAGGAAGGTTTGCAGTGTTTGATGCGGTTGTTCGGTACCCTCTGATCGAGTAACAGACAGTGAATGACTGGTGACTGAGTTACCATAGATGATTGTGTACGAACGGTTACGACCCGAAGCGACCTGGAGATCTTCAATTCAGCAGCAGGTTGCAGATTGCAGATCGTTTCCTAATATATATTTGTAGAGAATATATATATATATATATATATATATATATATATATATATATATATTCTACAAACTATGTCCTAATTGCGTACATGGGCAAGGTTTGTGCATGTTTGGCAGTAAGCAACGTAGCATTGCTTCTATTAAAGGACTAGTTAAGTTTGTTTACGTTGTTTTATAGTTTTTACCAAGCGATGGAGTTTGCGTTCGCTGGATCTTTCTTCTCTTGTAGCGAAGTTGGGCCTGTCTGGTGCTGTTGCAACGAGTGGGGTGGTACCAGCTGCACCTCAGGCTTCACCTTCAAAGGCGCCTGCTCCAGGTCCTGCTGTTGATGTTGATAAGAAGGCCTTAATGGAAGCCGAGACCGAGCGAATAATGCAGGAGTACGAGGAAAAGCTTTCGCATATGCAAAGACTATATGAGCAGGTTTTTGGGCGTTTACACGACTTGGGCGTAAATACTTCAGTTGTTTTAGCTGTAATAATGCTGTTAGCTCCAAGCCCTGCACCGCTAACTTACGTGCTAACTTCCTGAAATAGTCAGGAATTATTTGTTGTGTATTTGACGTCCGCTCGGCTGCCTCTTCAGTAGTACGTTCTTCTTGCTGTGTGCGAACTGTCGTGCATTTGCGGGTAAATGTCTGTTTGTTGGTGCTGGGGCAAACACCTCCTTCATTTGCAGGAGCAGCTTAGCAAGCAGAAGCTTGAGGAGAATCTTGGTAAGCTTCTGGAGGAGTACGAACACAACTTACAGCAGGCCAAGCAAGTGTACGACCGGGGTACAGCACGAACGGAAGTTAGCAAGAACGTGGAAGAATGGAACGATGCCGAGAAAGTTATTGCTGAGTTTCAAGCAAAATCTCTGGGCTTTGACAGTCGTGTTGCCGTCAAGGTTGTGAAAATTTTTCTAAATAGGATTTATGGGTTTATTTTTGATTTTGGGGTAGTGGCCCTTTGGCGCAACGATTTCAGACCAGCATTGTTCGCTTGAAAGCTTTTTCGTCAGTGTAAGTTTTATTTAGTTTTGTGTCGCTGTAAACAATTTCTTGAATTCATTGTTTTTTTCTCTTCCTCTTTCTTGCCCAGGATGGTCAGTCGTCACCTGACAGGATGGAGACGAAGTCACCCAAATCACCTTCTCGATCGGGGTCTCCTTCCCGATCGGGGTCACCTTCGCTACCGAACCGCATAGCTTCTAAAGCCCTCGGCCTAGTTAAAGACAAATTGGTTAGACTTGATGCTGTTTTTCCTCTTAGCTCTGGTGGTATTCCTGAAGGACATGGTTTCAACGTGCGATCTTGATCTGGAAAGCGCGGCCAATTGATCTTTTAATAGTTGACTTAAGTGATGCGTTGCGATATTTTCATGGCATTTGATGATATGCTAATAGTTTGCTTGAATGATTTGCGTTCTTGGGTCTTCGCGTTACTGCGCTCAGCTAATACCAGATTTTGATCGAGAAATTTGGGCTGGGTTAATGGTTGGCTCAATTTCATAATTTGTGTTTTGTAATGTTGGTAATATTATTGTTATTATTATTATTGTTGTTGTTGTTGTTGTTGTTGCTGCTGCTGTTGTTGTTGTTCGTGGATTATGCTTTTTTAAGCAGGGAAGTCTTATTTGCAGGCCTGCTGTATCTGCATTCTCTTATCATGCGCAGTCAATGCCAAGTCAAAATTTGTCGGTCAGTGTGGCTGTTCGTGGCGGGGAGTTCGCGACTCCAGACATTCGCGAGAGCGCCGAATCAGATGTCGCCATGACGGCAGGAAGTGGTGTAGTGCACATGGCTAACCAGCTCACTCAGGAAGCTGTTAAGAGGCTCCAATCTTTACAGCAACAGCTGGTCGGTGGTGCGTATGTCCTTATTATTTAGTTTGTAATTGTGTGCGTTTGTGTTTGTGTGTGTGTGTGTGTGTGTGTGTGTGTGTGTGTGTGTGTGTGTGTGTGTGTGTGTGTGTGTGTGTGTGTGTGTTGTGGACAAGTTTAGCTGGTCAATTTGACCTTTTGAAAAATCGTTATGGTTGACCTGTTTCTAGGAGTTGTGTTTGCTGTAATGATTGCCTCTGGTTGTTAGGCTGTTATCTCCATGTACTCTGGGCTTAGGATTTTCAAACTATCAAGTGCATTTTTCAGCACGTAAATGATTGGAATAAATACTAGTTCCAGTTTTCAATTTATCCGATCTATTAGTTGAGTCGTGACTGTCATGGCGATGGTATATTGAGTTGAAATGGGAGTTTATCTCGCTGCAATCTGCTCTCTTGTCCGAAAGCCCGAGTTCCCTTCAAAGCTTTTGAACTTGATTCATGATGGTTGCTTCTACTCGTCGCTTTGGAGTATATTGTCCGTCGAGGTTTTATTTATAATACGAAAACACGCAATTGCTTGCAGAGCCCATGCCACGGGAAATTCTTAGAGCTCTTGCGCACGGTTGCTTCCTTCGCTAGGTGAAAAAAGCAGCGATGCGTCGTTAAAGGAGCAGCGGCGAAAGCGCAAGGAGCATGCACTCGCTAAGCAGGCAAAACTGCTCAAGACCGTGAAAAAACTCGAAGACGACGGGATTATGGTGAAAGTCTACGACAATATGCAAGAGGAGATCAAGGTAACCTCCCGCACTTGTAGGATATTCTTGATGCCATCCAGCTTGTTCATCCGGTGGATCGCCTTCAGTTGACGGCAGCTGATGCCTTGGCGTTCTCTTCTTCGTCTTAGATAAAGACGAAGCTCGTAGAGCAGAGGGAGACTGACTTGCGTGCAGCCAACATCGAGATACAGGACCTGCAAGCCGAGTTCGAAACCGAGCGAGAGGACTACCTCGACACTATACGCAAGCTCGAGCAGCAGCTGTTGTTGCAGAGGCAGATCATCGATCGCATGCAGCCGTGTATTCGTCGCGACTGTAACTACTACAATGTGGACAAGGTGCGCGCTTTGAGCGTCTTCGACGAGGAGAGTCAGGTCTGGAGACTGCCCGAGTTAATCGTCGAGCGGAGCGTGCTTCCTGTGGTGGATGGGGGCCCGAAAGGAGGTCCAGTGTCTCCTAGACAGAACTCGGTTGATGCGCATGGCTTACTAAGCGACGCGTCAGACTACTATAGTAGGGGCAGCGAAGAGAAGCTGCTTGCGAGATTAAACAAAGGTGCGCACGAAGACTTCGCCAATGCTTACTTCAAGCCGAAGCGCCCGGAGAAGCTCTTGACGGTGGGTGCCGCACACAACACCTCCAGTAGCGGCTTTGACGTGTTTAGAAAGGATCCGTCTCCTTCGACGTTGAGTCCTCCAGCTGCTGCAGAGCTTGTTCGACGGCCTCAGAAGTTGGAGGCTATTCCAGCTGACTTGCTCATGAAGGTGAAGAAGAAGAACAGCAATGGGAAATAGAAGTGGCACGCCATGGTTTGCGAATTTAATGGCGGCAGGTTGAATGGCGATTTCGAAGCTATTTTCATCCTTGTGCTCTGCGATTGCTATCGCATCCCCTTGATAATCTTTCGTCAACACCATAAGGTTTGGCGACAGCAGTTTTTTTTTAATTTCTTGCTTTGCCTGCTTATTTACTGTTCGTCTATGGCAGATGCGGATTTTAAAACCATTAAGACCTAAATGGGCGATAAGATTTAGATCGTGCGATTGCTTTTAACAGGAGTGCTCTTCAACATGGCTTGGCGTACCTTTGAGATCGATGAAATGGAAGATTCGCGTTTTTGTCATGGTTTGCGGTTCCTCTTGCGCGTGTCTGATGATCCCTCTACAAATCTTGCCTTGATACTTACCCTCCTTACCGATCCTGTGCATGCTTGTGATTAATGTATTGGGAATTTTTCTTGCATTCAGTATCAACTAGGAATCAAAGATGTTCTATAAGAGCGTTGGGTCTTTCAACAGGATGGCAGACTGTGCACGTATAACCTTCTTAACTTTATTTCTCCTTCACGCACATCGCGACTTTTAATCATTTCAAGATGTCAGAAGCAAAATTTAAGCTTGGATTCTAATTTGAAAGTCCCGTGAGCTTAAGAATCAAATAGAATTTTGAACATTAACGAATCGCGACTTGCGCATTTCATTCTGGTTTGCTGCCTAGACACAACAGCGTATTGCACGTGGCGGCACAGAACATGGGTTTTGCATGCTGAACCAATCTTCATTGCAAGCAGTAACAACAAGAAAAACAACAACAGCAAAAACAACAAAGACAACAGCAACAGCAGCATGCTATCACGTGCTTTTCACTCCTGAACCAAGTTGTTTTCTTATATGCATCGCTTTCTACGAAACGATTGTAATAGCACTGCGGAGTCCTGTCGGTTGGGTCGTTTTTCATTACCTTGCCAATGCCTTAGAACGTTAAATTCTCAAACTTCGCAAGACTTTAATTTAATCTTATGAAAATCACGTATATTATAGTCTAAGATTGTATTGCTGTGGATCTTTTGATTGTGTTTGGGCTGTGGTAGTGTTCTATTGCTGTTAATTTAAACCTGTGATTAAATATGAAGGTGTATATAAGAGTGCTTGTTGGAACTCTTATTTCGGCACAGAATTTTTGCGTATTTAGCACGAATTGACATTAAGTGAGTTAAATTTTTTTTTAGTGTGAAACACAGATTGATTAGTATTTTTGTTTTTCTCAAAGATGTCATAAAATTCATTTCTTGTACATTTTCCGTTGATCTTAAAAGCATTCTCGTGTTATTTTGACCCGCCGAAGAACAACGTTACACAGAAACGTTATGATCGGGGTGCTTAAGACTGTGATACTCTCATAGCCCTGGTACTTGGCTGGGAATTTACCCTTTCTTTTATGAAGGATAAACAAGACCTAAATCAGCTAATGAGGATAAAGGATCTGATGAACACACTTCCCTCTGTAATCCAAGTAAGGAATGACGAGTCGAAATGGTCTAGGGGGTTGATACGTTGTCCTGCTTAAGCGTCTACGATCGCGCTGGCTACTTGACTTGACACCACGTATTTGTTAGCATGAAGTTGTCAACCAACAATTAAGCCTACAAGAATGAGATTGCGAACTTGTAAAGTGACAGACCTTGGTTGTTTTGGCATATCTAAACAAAGGCATCTTCCATCAGCTAATGTTCGCACTACGTTTTGGGTCTCGTAGTGAAATATGATTGAATAATGTCACTCCTCTTAAAATAAAGCCGTTGATTTCTGCTTCGACCATAAGGCTTTAGTTTTCTTTGGGAGGTCATTCCATTTATTCCTCTGCCCTCTGCGTGAGCCAGCAATCTCAGAAACTAATGAAATAGTAGGGAAATTTCTTTTGATCATATCGCTGAAACTGTAGAAGTCAGTGCTTCGCGAACAGCGAACGACTTTAGCCAGGCATTTCATTTGCAAGGCTTGCTACCTCAAATTAGGATTTTCCTCCCTGCGTGTGATGTCTGAACAAAAGTTGAATAAGTGCCATTTTCTGAGAGAGCGATAGAGAGAGTGTGTGTGTGTGTGTGTGTGTGTGTGTGTGTGTATGAGAGAGAGAGAGAGAGAGAGAGAGAGAGCGAGCGAGCGAGCGAGCACGGAACAACTCAGTGATCAGTGATCGGGCAGACAGGTAATGCCATATTCATACTTCTACGCCTAGTCGCTCGTCTAATTGCGGGGGAGGGTTAAAGGACAGCCTAATTGCCGCGTGGCGATTGACAAATGAGACAAATAGTTTAGCGGGAGAAGGCAGCGTATTGGGTAAAAGATAAACTAAATCCACCTTAAGCGTTTCTCATCCGTTTCTATTGTCCTCGCACCCCACGCGTTTGCCAACATTTGCAACGTAATGCGCCGGCATTCCTAATGGGAGTAACGATGTTCGCGGACATGCCGGTGGGACTAAACTGCTTCGCGCACATACCAGATTATACCAATGGGATACGTGTTGCGTCATGCGTAAAGCGTCTCCGAAGTATGAATTGGGCTTAAGCTACCTTCCCTCTTGTGGCAGAGAATTCTTCTAATTCGAGGGACTTTTATGTAAGGAAATCGTATAGGCCGCACATAACTTTTTCTCGCCAAAAAACTGCCCGATCTTGCCATGGTAATTGCCCTTGTGTGGACGATACGTGCTTACCAATTAAGTCCCGAGTGTCGATATCTTCCGTTAAACAACGGTTACGGGGCGTTTCCGTCATGCTCTTAAGGTATTTAGTATTCATTTCCAACCTGGTTCTCCATCTCTTTGGGCGCATTTACTCTAATTTGCTTTCTTTGTCTGAGACGACAGTATCAATATACAAAGTACTATGCGCAGTCCTGCAGCTTTAGAATATAATTACGTACAATTTAAATTGAATTTTGAAGCAAAGCCCTTATGTTCAGTCTTGCAAATTCATCTAACTTAAGACGCTGGGGTCAATCTGTTGGAATTTCGAGCTCTGTGGAGATCTTCCGACTCAAATTCACGTTTTTTTTTATTTTGCAAGTATGCATTAGAGCGTTTCCGGTGACGACATAACTCCGTACTCAACACTATTGTCCGTCACCTTTGCCCAATTAAGGAACGAAAACATTAAGCTGTATGCTCATCTCTGGTATCGGATCTTATAGTAGAGTTGCAAGACAAAATTGCTGTAGTAGAATTAACGGTCCCATTCGAAACCAACACGAAGAAAGCTAGACACTAAAAAACTAATGGATATAAGAACCTGCGGTCCCAACCTCTAATACCCTGTGCGGACTTCCAGGTGATACCAGTAGTAGTCTCTACCCTGGGTTTCTTCCCGAGTCAGGATAACAGATTCAAGCAGTTGCTGAAAGATCCTGGCAGCGTTGATCGAGTCATAGGCAGAATCTCAAAAGTTGCCGTCCGGGTCAGAAACAAGTCTTGGACTGATCCCGAGATGTTTTCAGAATGTTGTGGAATGTCCCACGATAAGCACGCCATGGACCCAGCCTTGATTGCCAATGCAGATTGGAAGAAGCGACTTCTTCATCGAAGTCTATCGGTAGAGGGTAGTGAACATGGATTGGCGAATCCACTTCCTCGTCAAAGGCTATTGGTCGAGTGCGTTGCAAACAGGGATTGGACGTGGACACTTACTTGTGGAATATTACTGGACACTGACTCTCCTTCGCACAATTTGATGGGATGCTTACGTACATATCAATAGAGGCAATTCATAATTATTTAACATTGAGTATTTAAGGGGATGCTACCTGTATATCAGGGCAGGTAGGTAGTTTTCGAAGATATGACATAAATGCTTTTTCTAGTTATGTTTTCTAGAGTCTTCGACGCACTACACGGAAGTTTATCTGAAAATCTCAGAAGAGCTGTTGCAGAATGGGCCTTCCGGAAGTGACCGGTCTCGCATATCTGTAATGTAGCTAACGAGCTAACGACCATAATTTGTGAAAAAATATATAGTGATGTTTGAGAAAAAACTTATTTTTTTTCTATATTTTTTGTTTCAGGTAATAAATGCGTGCAAGCCAATAAATGACAATTCTAATTAGCATTCACACCACACTGCAGCATAGACATCCTTAGGTCAGTGGCAAGGTTGAAAACTAGTAAATTGGGAGAAAAGGTCTGTAAGACTTTGACGGTGAATAAAAGTAGAGCAATGGCCGTCAAAACATCGTTGCGTTGGTAACAAATCAGCGCATTTAGTTCATGTATAGAACGTGCAGCAGCGTAGATGACGACGGGGTCGTGATGTATGTTATCGATAAACTGTTCCGTGTTAGACCGTGTTCAAACAGGCCTTAACGAATGTAGAACGAGGAACTACGGATGATCTTTAGTGCATTGAACCGGCTGCATCATGGTGGACCGCCTAGGTAAGGGCAAGCGTTCAATTCTGATACTTTCAATGCAGCTTAAAATGCGCATATCATGATGAATAGGCTTGGAAGCTATGTCGCCTTAAATGCACATATCATGATAGCGTTAGTAATCATTATGTTAGTTCTTGAATGCATAATGAAATCCCCTCAGAAGAAAAGGTCCAGAAACAACGTCAAACTATGGCCTCAGATCATGATCGTTACTTGCAAGCTGGTAAAGCTGTGTGCAGTCAACTTTCACGTTTCCAGTAACAAATTTATTTGCTTCTATCATTTATAAATATTTCAGTTTGTCTGTTGTTGGAAGACAAGGTATTTGCAGCTTGATATGATAATTTAGGTTTCTAAACCCAGGCAATAGGTTTGTAGATTTTCCTGGGGTTTCTCAAGGAGCATGGTGTTTTTTATTTATATTACGTTTAGTAGATAGATGGGCTAGGAAACTTTTCAGCTTTAAATGTTCGTCACTAAGTGCCATAGTTCTTTCCAGGTGTTCAACCATTTTGTCTTTGACTAAGGTTTCCACACCTTTACAGAGCACAGTAGCAAGTAGGATAGGCATGTTGTTAGGCATGGATTTGTCTTGCTTCGTTTTCAAAAATATTGAGATTTTTCATATAGTTTCCAAGATTTTGGAAGTGGCCTTGAGGCAATTGAGTTTCATGAAAACTGAGAGTGAGCATTTCAGATCTAGAGTTTGCAAATTTTTAGGGAAGGGGTCTTAGGAATTTCTATTTTTTGAGGTAAATTGTACGCTGAACCTGGATCTATGTATGCTTCCAGGCCCTCAAGCCACTTGGCACTCAGGTGTAAATTTTCTCTACAACTTTCTTGGTTGCTCAAGCTCGAAAGCTCTTATCTTCCTGTCTAAACTCTCAATTAGCAGTTTTTGAAATTGGCTTTCATGCCTTCTTACTAGACCTTTAACATTATTTTGGAAACCTCCTGTAGTGACGGTAATTTTTACTACCCAGAAAACATTGGATTTAAAAAAAACATTTGCTTTTTAAAATGCGGTCTTGTGGTTAAAGTGGTGCTATGGAACCTTCAAAAAGCACATCAGTCCATTTCAAATTTTTGTTTAGGTATGTGTGTTTTTTAGTACCACTAGACTTAATTTGTTCTGGTAGAGCATGCAAGATTTTTGGACCTTATGATCTTACCCTTCTAGTTCCAAAGGTCATGCAGTTAGACTTAAGTCTTCGTAAAAAGATGAATCTTGTTGAATACCTGTTATTGGGCATCTGGAAGATTTTTTTTATGTAGCACAGACTCATGTTTGATTGTTTTAAATAATTATAGGCCTTGCTTACAACTTCTATCTAGCACATTAAGTCATTTGACAGCAATTGTGTGAAACAGTCTGTTTAGTTATCATGGACAAAATGAAAAGCCTGCTTTTGAATTTTTTTCAGGTTAATTTTCAACCAACACTTATTTGAATTGGTTTCTTAAGTTGTGCTTTACAAGCATTTGAGTTACTAGTGTGTTGCCAGTGGCAGTATGGTTCGAGTGTTAGTTAGTGGATTTATGTTTCTGCACAGTGGCAGATAAATGATCTTGGTTACTTGATTAAGATAATGATGCTAACATTACTGCTTCCATTGGTCTTAGCACAGCTGACATTAGTTTTGTTTTACTGGGTTCAATATGATTTTTTTATGATAAGAACCTTTTTTGTTTCTGTAAATCTTTCTAATTGCTATTCAGCAAACACAGAGGTCAACACCAAGCGTGTCAAAAGTGTTGAAGACTGCTTTGGAAGCTCGGGTCAGGTATAAGCATTGCTCTATTCTTATGCTTCACAGGTGCAGTTGAATAGTCGAATAAGGTTTATTTTTGGCTTTCCATACATTTTTTGGCATTGAGCAGAGTTTTTAATTACGTATTGTCTAGGCAGTCAAAATTTTATGGTGTCTATTCAGCATCTGGGGTGCAGCCTGAAGCCATTCACTCATTTGTCCTTTAGTTACTCATTTTCTCTTTGTTTTGGAGTTGTGCCCAAGCAGCCAAAAAGAATTTTGCTCTCTAAGAAATAGTTGTGTAATAGGGTCATTGCTATATAACTCTTTCATGTCCCTGGGTTCTGAGCTAGTTTACAAGTTTTTAAAAAAAATCTATTTCCAGTCAAACAAATTTTGGATCACAATATTATATGCGTCCTTCGCAAACAGTAATTTTTTGCCTCTTTATACGTAAAATCTTACGGCTATGAATCAGGATCATGATGTTGTGTTACCATATATAAAATATGTCATATGCACCTGTGAATATAATCTGGTTTATTTGCAAATGTTTTTGCCTTTATGATAGCAGCTCCAACATTTCAGGACTTGGTTGTGTCGCAGATCCTAACCTCATCTAGAGACTTAAAAAGTTTGTCCTGTTCAGTTGTTGCAGATTTAAAGTCCTCCTATTAGGCACTGTAGAAATGGCCTCTCTATACAAATTCGATCCTTGACAATAGATATACTCTTTCAATGCTCCAGCTTGTGTATTCAAGTAGTCGTGCATATTTATTGTAATTAATCAGTTTAAACACCATTCTTCCAAGTATTTTTGCAAGCATTCTCATGCTTACCATAAAATATAGTTGTTGTTGCAGCCCTTTTATCTGTATTTAAGTAGTCAGCATATTTATTGTATTTAATCTGTTTAAGCACCTTGCCATAGTGTACAACATGTTTACAAGCATTCTCATGCTTACCATAAAATATAATTGTTGTTTCAGCCTCTGCTCAAGGTTGGGCGGGTACTTGTTGGAGAAGGAGTGCTTACAAAAATGTGTCGGAAAAAGCCAAAGCCTAGACAGGTAATGTTAACTTGCTTTAAACGGAATCTGATCTGTTTGCTTAGCCATGACATAAAGTCTACTGTGAATAAAGTTCATTCTTTTTCTATTTTGCTTGTGTTTGTTTCTTATTTAGTAATTGTACTTTTTTGTGTTGATGTTTGTCCATACGATGAGTGTTGCCTACATTTCGAGAATTATTGAATGGTTGCATTTTTGGCTTTGAATCAAATCTACATAATGGTACTAATCTGTTGTGTTTTTCTGTTAATAATAATAATAAAATAATTGTATTTCTGTGTTTAGTTCTTTTTATTCAATGACATTCTGATCTATGGCAACATCATTCTCCATAGAAAGAAGGTAATGCTGATTGTATTAGGTTTGTGGCATTAAGATAGCTTTGAATGTAGATGAAGTAAAGTAAAATGATTATGCATTTGGCGGCTCCAGCAATTTGTTACCTTTAAATCTAATGTGTAATAGGAAACGTGGATTTGATATTTGTTGTTGACATAAGAGCAAAAGAGTATGGACAGCTTGTCCAGATCTTACAATCATACTTTATAATGATGAATATACTGGTAACTGAGGTGTTTGTCTTTTGTTAGTACAACAAGCAGCATGTTTTGCCTCTGGAAGAAGTCAAGATTTTACCTCTTGAAGACGAAGGAAGTAAGTTTAAGTGCATGTCGTTCTATGCTGGATGTTTTTACCTCAATTACGGAACTTATAATCATTTTGAAGGATTAAGTGCTAAGTTGGTCGGACAGCATTCAATCAAGACTGCAGTTTTTAGATACCATGAAAGACTTGACATGGGTAGAATTAGTGTGCATGGTTTACATAGTTAGTATATTCATAAAAGCGACTATGTTAAGCAAATGGGAGAAAGTCAAGTGTTAGTTATGATAGGAGATTTTGTAAGTGCCCCTCTCCACATTTTGAATGATAAAAAGGAGTAACTAGCAAGGCTGAGGTGAGCCCTGCTAGTTGCTTGCAAGTCTTTCAAGCAGCCTTTTTTTTTTTGGTCAACGGTATGAGATTGCGGGGGCTTTATCCATCACACTATAGCGAGCTATGGCTCTGTTCCGCGTGATGTCGCACTTAAGTTTTCTCAGAAGTGCTTTTATTGTTAAGTCATTTCTGAGGACGAGTCAGATGCCATGTTTATTGTCTTACGAGCCGAAGTTTATTATAGAACAAGTACGAAGAGGAAATAAGTAAGAAATAATAAGTAGCAATATTAGCAAGCTATAGTCGATAGCTGTATACACTATGTAAGTAACTATGGAGTATGTAAAATCAACTGCCATCTAGCTTAAAGGCTATTTTTAGCGCACTATTTGTTAGGCATATCACCGCTGCATATGCGTAAACTGTGCTTGTTCTAGACTTTCGAAATGGTTGGCAGATAATTAGTCCTTCGAAGTCGTTTGCGGTGTATGCTGCAACTCCCACGGAAAAGAGCGAGTGGATGGCTCATATCAACAAGTGCATATCAGATCGAATCAAAAAAAGTATGGTCATAACAACGTTTTTTTTTTTTGTCAGGCCTGGTGTTCCTTGGGTATATTTTCTGTTCATAGCCTTGCATTTTCTATTTGCTGAAGTAATGTATATATCGCTTTGCGTTATCGCGTTTGTATCTAGGTGGTAAGACACCCTCTGGGAATGAGGCAGCAGTTTGGGTACCGGATAGCAATGCCGCTATATGCATGCTTTGTCAGAAGACCAAGTTTACTGCCCTGCAGAGAAGGGTAAGATTTAGCGCTGGTTCATGCATGGGCTTTTGGCCTTTGATGTCACGAGATTCGCGTATGTTCCAGATATCTTGTTCTTCTGTGTGGTTTGACGCTGTCTTTAATAGCTGCATATGTTCTCTTTCTCTCGGGCAGCACCACTGTCGAAATTGCGGGGTGGTGGTCTGCGGCCAATGCTCCAATAAGAAGTTCCTCATTTCCCACATATCGGCGAAAGCAGTTCGCGTTTGTGACCGATGCTTCGAGCAGCTGTCCAGCGGTAATATCACTCCGGGAGATTCGGCCGTTAACGATGCGCCCGTTGAGATGATTCAGTCAGGTTAGATCTCACTTGCGGTGGTGGTGCGTATGCGCGTTGGGCCTCTAGTTTATTTATTTGTCATCATCATCATCATCATCATCATCATCATCATCATCATCATCATCATCATCATCATCATCATCATCATCATCATCACATCGTCATCATCATCATCATCATCATCATCATAGTAATCATCATCATCATCATCATCGTCGTCGTCATCATCGTCATCATCATCATCATCATCATCATCAGAATTTCTTCTTCTGATGTTCACATGCATGGGCTTTTCAAATGGCGAGATTGACTCTACGCGTGCTTCTATTTACGAGTTGTCACAAGGTGAAAGTGTCTCATCATAATCATAATCATAATAATCAGAATCATAATAATCAGAATCATAAGAATCAGAATCATAAGAATCAGAATCATCATTAGCGGCAGCTCAGTGAGTGTTAATGAATGTTGGCGTCTGCTCTTTATGCGTTCTGCTCAATGTTATTACTGACTGTGACGCAGTGA
Source organism: Craspedacusta sowerbii (assembly GCA_003687565.2). Classification (NCBI taxonomy): domain Eukaryota; kingdom Metazoa; phylum Cnidaria; class Hydrozoa; order Limnomedusae; family Olindiidae; genus Craspedacusta; species Craspedacusta sowerbii. The sequence continues at coordinate 14,715 of QQSS02138849.1, read as the reverse complement.
GGTCTCTTTAAATAACAACTTCTTCGAATGCGCTTATATCCGAAGCAGCTCAATAGTCCTTCTAATGCGATGCCGTAATAAGATGTACGCTCACCTAGCAAGAGACAGACTTATGTGTATGTTCGATTGGGCATGATTGTTAATACTTATTCGACGTGTGCATAATTTGATTGGTGTGAATGCTTCAGGAGGATCTATTACTCGTACTCAGTCCGACAAGATGGCGGAGAGTGGTTCTTCAGCCGACGAGCAAAGTGACGACGAGGAAGATGCGAATTCACCAAGTCCTGTAAGTGCCTTTCGGGTTTTGTGAGGTGTTTCATGCAATAGCCGTCCCAACTCATCGTTTTTCCTAATTATTCGCTCATTTTCCAATAATTCAATTACTCCTCATGCCGCACGTTGCAACGTAAGAATTCTTTGAAGTCAAATGGCTTAAGTTGTTTGCGTACAGAAAAAATTGTTTGCAGAAAATAAAATGGTGTCATCGCATTCGCAACTTACGTTATTGCACCTATCGCGTTTAAGTCTTGATTTTTTTTATTTACTTGTTATCGTTGTACGCTTCGCCTTCAAATTTGTTACAAATTTTCTGCGCTTGTTATTTTTTGCTTGTTCCATAGAGTCCTGTAGAGTATTTTCAGATCTCCTCGCTAAGCCTACTATCCTTTGGGCTTTCGGTAACCGAAGATACCGGCGATTTCGAAAGCTGTTTATAGAAGAATTTCATGCTAATTGGCGTACTGTTGGTATATGCAGTTAGTTGACTCGCAGTAATGTGTAATCTTGCGAATCCTTTCGTGATTCATATTTCCTTTATTTACTGTCCTATAGACGACGTTCTATCCTGCGGAGCGAAAATCAACTGTGACAGAGAAAGACTCGGGCGATGTTGATCTGCCCGGCGCTGTGGCCTCAGACCACAGGAAGGAAGGTCATTCCGGCAATGCTGTGTCCGAGCCGGCATCAGGCACTGCTGGATTTGGGAAGTCGGATGACGTGTAGTGTCGCATTGCACGCCAGCCTCACTGATAATAGCAAAACAGAAATAGGGCTTGCCGTGGAAGCCGCGGATTCTTCGTCGCGCTATTGCCCATTATAACTTTGGAAATTGTTTCCGTGGGACGTTCACCACGGTTTTGGGCTGTCTGTCACAGAAGTTATTTTCAATTGATTATAATTGATTTTTCGTTCACCTCTCTGGCTTATTCTCCCCCTGCCCCCTGGCCCCTGAGAATGTTCTTGCCTTGGGATTGCGTCAAGCAAAATTCTGCCCATACCTTGTTCGGGACATTGTGAAGTTAGCTAGGTGTTTGTGTGTGTTTGCCAATGATCTTGTCCAGACAGCTTCAATTTCGAAAGCAGGAAACGGCATTGCTTTAGTGCTGCGACCTGGGAAAAGTTGAAACCCGCCGGTTATTCATCGCAGCGATAGACTGTAGTTGCATTATTGGTTGAGTGCTTAAGATTTGCTTCCAATTTAAGAATATTTTATTGCTTCACACTGATCCTGCGTATTTTTTCAGGTTTGGATACAGTAGGTTGTCTTGTAGGTTTCGTTGAGACGTGGGCTGGAAAAAATTTCATCAATTTTTTTTAGTAAGTCCTGCGCACGTTTTTTATATTTTCCGGACAAGCTTTTCCGTGGGCACTTGAGGTTTCTTGAGCTTTCTCTTACGTGGCAGCTGGCAATTAGCAGAATTCGTTAGCAATCATGTATAATAGTGCTGTTCCGCTTCCCGTGTCTTAAAATATTTTAACTTCAATAGGGGAGGATTCATCTTCGCGATTCGGTTAGAACCAAATAATCTTCGTTTGTGCCTTAATAGCAAATTGTATTAACTGCTTGTCGTGTGGGTTGTGCAAAAACCAACTTGTATTTTTTAAATAAATTCCATAGTTGTTCTTTCGATGGCTTTTGTATTTGAAAGTTCTTTAACCATTTGCTAGGTCATATATTTTTTTAGAACCGTGGGTGCCCGTATATACATGTGCTGTTCATCTTGATTATAGGTGACGTCTTAAGACGCAACTCGTTTATACCCTGCACTTCATTCTGTAACACTGGTATTTGGAAATGAGGAGTGAGAGTTGCATACTTGATTTGTTGAAAATTTATATGATTTTCTTGAATGGATGCGTTGTGATTGAATGTCCTTTTCTTTGCGTATTTTAACGGCAGTGATCTTCCCGCGGGGCTTCCCCCAGTTTTTGCACTGGGTAGGTCAGTTTATGATGGCCTGTGTTCGTTTTGGTTATAATTTGCTATATAATTACATGAAAGGCAACAATATTTGGAGTCTCATTTAAATGCGCTTTCTCGGCACCATAACGAAGCTTTTTGTCAGCTAAGTGTGCGGAATGGCTACAGAGTGGAAAGCGTTCGTGTAATGACGAGCAGCTTTCACTGCGGCTAGGGATGTATAGTGTCGTCGTTCATCCAATGCGGTGGTCGCTTTTCATGCCACGGGTCCGCGGGTATTCCGCGTGCTTCGCTTGCTTGGGGTTGACTTGGGTTGCGCATGGTTGGTTGGTTGGTTGGTTGGTGAAGAGCCTGGAGTTTCCCCGGATGCGCAGTCCATCGATCGTCGGTGACAACAAATGAGGCCAGTCGTCGGATGTTGGTTGAGCCTCTCAGGGGGTAAAGAGCTCGCGACGTGCCCTCAAAGGGACGACTGGTCGATGCTCCAACGATCGTGAAACTGACATCACACTGTCCCCTGTTACGCAGTAGACGCTCTTCTTGAAGACCTTCCGAAGTGGACGACGAAGTCGTACTGTGCTGGTTAGGTCTTCTTAGGAGATTCGCCCAACAGGGTAGCCACAAAATGTATGGCACATACTCTGCTTGCCCACCGACCGCCGCGTGGAGGCTTTCCTATTTGCTCGGCATTTCGTAGATCGCCTGTGACGGAAATGTAGCGGGCGATCTTGGGGGGGGGGTCGCAACCCCAGCTTGCTGCGACCGCTTCCTTATAACAGTCCATGCGACCATCGTGTGCAATCGATACGATTATCCGCGGAGCTGGTGAATATTAGTGCACTAGCTCGATGCGGACGATAGCGCGACTTGGATTGCCACTAGATGCCCCCTGATATTTTTCGCTGCCCGTTCGTAAATTGCTGAATAAGACCTGGAACGCATGAGGCTTCCAGTTCACCATTTACCCAGAAAAACAAAAACAGTCATGCCTTTATCAAGGAAAACTCATCCGATTGAAAGTAGGGTGGCAAGGCACTTTCGAGGATGTCACGTCTAAAATCTGGGCTTTTGGCTATCGAAACGACGTGAACAAGAATCCCTCCCTTAGCTTCAACTTAAGAGAACAATAAACAGACGGAGTCCAAGGGCTGTAGTAGCGAATTGCGCGATTTTCGGCTAGATGACAAGAGTTTTTCACTTCATATACAGCATCGAATGCATCTTATTCTCGCTCCGATAAAGGCACAGAAACCGATTTAATAAATTTCCTGCTGCTAAATTTTGCGCACGTCTTTCGAGTTTCTTTTTATGTTCATCGGGTATCCTGTTCCCCATCTTTGCCTACAATGTTGGTGCTTCGCTTCCTTCGTTCTTAAATTCCTGGAACAGTCTGCGCAGCTAAATCCGGAACGCGGTTGTTCTTACTGATATCGAACGTACAATATATATATATACACACACACATATATATATATATATATATATATATATATATATATATATATGTATTAGACACCTTGAATTAAATACCAACACAGAAAGTCAAACGAGATGCTCAGGTAAAATTTGCTGATATCTTCGACACCAGTTGTGACTTTCCTAGGCACGCGTCTTCATAATGCAAACACAATTAAAACTCGCCTCGAAAAGACTACTAAGACTACTACCTCTCTGTAGGTACAGAGAGGTAATGGGTACTGTAGGCAATAATAAGGTATAAGCCAATGCGCGGCAATAGAATTGCACGGATTCGTTTATAAACCACTTGTGATAGGTCGGGTTAACTATTGGGCAATAACATTTCCAAGGCAGAATTAGCTAAAATTAGTGATAGAACTAAGGGGATTTCGGAAGTATAGTCTTGTAGCCGGATTGATGATGAGGTAAGACTATTTGAAAAGTAAAGCCAAGCTAGAGGAGCTGAAAGAAAAAATGTAAGCAGCACGCATACTATAATGACCGACGTCCACAAACACGTTCCTAAAGACAAAAAAAAAAAAAAAAACTCATACAGTGTTAGCCAAATAACAAAGCATAAGTCTTCGCCGTTTCAAGATTCAAGATTCAAGATTCAAGATGTATTTTCTCAGTAAATGCAAATCAAAACTTTCAATATATAAGTGACCTTCAAATGTTTGCATTATGAGAAGGAGGCGTCCTCCTAGCCGAGGCTAATCAGATTGAAGACGCCACCTTAAAGCAACCGTCACCATCACATTTGCAGGAGAAAAAGCAAAAACAAAAGAAACATTAAGGAACCTTTAAGGTCAAACGGTTATTATTCAACCACTGCTTAGTCAATCGAAAAAGAGTAGAAGGTCAAGCAACTATTTCACATAAACACACAAATGTAAAGCTAATAACAAGCGTTAAATAAATAATCAATAAAAAAACACTATTGAGGCAATTAGCAACACCTTGCAAGAGCATTTAGGCACAAAGCGAAAACAAGATAGATGAGATTCACGTAAGGTGTACAATGCAGTCAAAATTAAAACTCAAAATCGAATCAGCTTCGTTACGTTATAAATACTCTCAAAAAGAAAGTATCCCTCACATTCACAAGTTAGGACTCAGACATATGCAGCCGTTAATAAAGCTTTCATTTCTCTCTTCAAGAGAAGTTTTGATTTATTTACATTGATATTAATGTCAATAAGCTTGTTATAGTTGAGGGCACCTATGTATTTGATGCTTGCACTACCATACATCTCAGTTCTACGGTTTGGCAGGGCAAGCTTATGCGAAGTACCCATCCGAGTATTTGCGCTTGTAGTATATAGTTGGAAAAAGTTGGACAATGCTGCTGGTATCTGGCTATTATGCCAGTCGTGCATGAAAAGTCTTAAGTTCAGTGCTATTACGTCATGGAGTCTTAGTATACCTAGTTGAGAGAACAATGCGGAAGTCGGCTCTCTATAATCGGAGAAAGTCATTATTCTAAGGGCTTGATTTTGCAATTTTACAAAATTTTCCGCCGTTGCTGAAGCCTGAACGTTAATGCCTCTAGGATGCAGTGTTTGCAGTCGCGTAATCCATCGATCTTCATGTAATCGGAACAGTTCCTCTGAGCCACTGACAGCACGCTATAGGATCGTTACACTCAAGTCCGTATTAAAATTATAATCTTTGCTGTTAGCAAAGTGCGTGGCAAGCCCAGTTTGGCCTGGGTGGTATAAAACGTCTGAGAGATGGCAATTAACAACGATGATTCAGCTTATTACTTGGCTTTCCCACATATATGAGTTCGTGCTTGCGGCAATCCGCCGCATATATGACTCCCTCCTCTCCACACGTGCCGCCAGCGGTTTAATTCAGATTTTGGATTGTTTGATAATTCGGATTTCGGATTTTGTTATGAATTTTGTCCATGTACCTCATGGACGCACACAGAAAACAGCCTTTTCGACCTTTTACATTGCATGAAGTTGATTTGCCACATTTGTTTGTGCTTGCTGACCGAACCGACGATCTGTTATGTTGTTTGTTCGCATAAACGCAATTATCGGTGAAGTTGGGAAAGCTTTTCTAAGATCCGGGCACTAACGGCAAATGTGGTTATAAGTGGAATGAAGCACTTTTGGAATACAAGCCATGCCCCTATGCCAGGTTAGGATAAATGGAAGTTTCTTCTCCTCCTTCGTGGTGCTCGTGGTGATAAATCTTCTTCCGTCCAAATTAACTTTTACGTCCAAAAGTATTGCTTCGGACTGGGATGTGGTGGTATATTTTATTGTCGAGGCAAAATTAAATGTGGCAAACTCGTCGAAAAAAGAAGAAAATGGTCTTATCTGTCCTTACTTCCTTCCCAAACAAAAAATATGTTGTCAAGGTAACGGTGCCAGCGTGAAGGTGACTTTTTAAAAAGGTGCCGATAGCTATCAAGTAATCTCGTCTCAAATTTCCGCATAAAAGTGGTTGCGTAGTTAACAGCAAAGGGGGTGCCTATAGCTGTGCCCCTAGGCTGATGGAAGAAACGGTTATTGAAGAGCATAGTGTTGCTTCTTAGCACTGTCTCGTAGTGGGAACGTTGCATGTTGAAAGCGCATGACTCATATCCAAGGGAATTAAGCCTTCATTGCGGAAGTTCTCCGAAATACTTGTGGATCTTTTGAATGATCCTTATGAGCTCATAGAACATATTCTTAAACATATAAAGATATTCTCGCCTCTACAGAGATCACCCGTGCATAATTGCAATAACAAATCAAGCCAGGTCACGGGCAATTCATTGCTTGAAATTCCGAGAAATTTGAGTAGAGGAGATAAATAAGCTTCTTCAGACTCTAGACTTAAACAAGTCAACAGGAGAGGACCTGCTTCCTCCAAAGTTTGTAAAACTGTTTGCAAATGTCTTAGATACACGACTCACGAAAGCAATCAATGCAAGCATTACTGAAGGCAAGCTCTCAAACGGTGCGAAGAGAGCCGCTGGGGCCCCTCTGTATAATGGAGATGACTGCGCGCAAGTAAAAAATTGCAGGCCTGTAAGCATCCTAACAATCTCCAAAGTTTACGAGAAAGCCTTAAAAAGCAGAAAATTGCTCCGTTTGTTGATAAATCTCTATAGGCTTTTCTTTCAGCATATAGGCAAAAGTACACCTCTCAACATTTTATTTAGGAGGATAGAGGAATGAAAAAGAAATCTAGATGACAATCTAATAGTTGGTGCCATGCTAATAGATTTGTCTAAAGCATTTGATTATATTCTCCATGATCTATTGATAGCCAAGCTTGCAGCATAAGGAATTCGATTTAGATTCCGAAGCGGAACGCAAACAGGCTGCACGCATAAATAAGCTATATATATAGCAAATACCAATTTATTTTGTCTGGTGTACCTCAGGGCTCCATGTTAGGTCCTATTTTGTTTAAGATTTTCATAAATGACCTAACTATGTTCATTAAAATAGCTAACCTACATAACTTTGCCGATGAGAACACGCTATCAGCAAATGCTGTAGATATCACTGATTTGTTAAATATCCCTGAGGAAGAATCAAGCATTGCTGTTGACTGGCTAACCTCGAATGACACGATTGTAAACCCTGAGAAGTTTCAAGCACTATTTCTCACGAAAAGCAAAGTCAATACTGCCGGCAAAACCTTGAGCATAAGATACAAAAGAAGTTAATTCAGAAAACTGGATTACGCTTCTTGGGATAAAAATAGATAGCTGATTGTCTTTTGACTTGCACATCATCGAATGAACAGAACAGAACAGAACAGAATTTATTTATTTCCCAATAAATGGATCGCATCAAATAAAGACTCTTGAGATAAAATATGTATTATCTCATAATACCGCTCATTCCATGTATTTATTGGAACAGGAGACATCCTCTGTAGCCGGGGGCTAATATGATTGAGAACGCCACCTTTCTCAGACTAAACACATTCATTTATTAGTTTGAATAAGAGAAACGTCGAAACAGGGAGAAACTGGCAGAATAAGGAAAAAAAGTAGGTACGACAAAAAAAAAATAATAATAACTTTGCAGACGTCTTATTTGAGACAATCTGACTTATGATTTGTGCAAGTCTTAAGAAAACATCAACCTTATGAGGACTCATGATTACTATACTGGCATAATTCTTTTGTATTGAAAGAAAAAGGAAAATAGAAAGTCTCAGTCGAAACTTATTATAGTCCGTTGAAATATTTCGTTCATGGGCATGCCATGTTATTGAAAATAGTGCTAAATAAAGTATATAAGAAAGCAGGGAAATTCCCTTACATGGAGCTATAATCATGATAATAGCTTAACAAAAAAGCACCATCACCTTTTAATCCATCACCAAAATTAAATGCCCTTAAAATCTACTTTGGTCAGACAAACAGTAAGTAATGAGCGATCCCAGTCATTCATAATTTGTTTACAACTTTTGACTCCAAAATTTAATGCCGAGATTAAATTTATAAAATACAATATTGAATACCAAAACGAGAACCAAATACATAATTGAATACCAAAACCAAACATCAATAAAACGTGAATACCGACACCAAAATTAAATAGCCCTTGCAGTAATTTTGCTGTCCACTGACCAAAGCTAGTTTGGTAAGACAGATAATAAGTCAAGGGCACTCCCCATCGAGCTTACTTTGGCAAGCGCGAAAATCGCAAGATGTGTCCTATCAATATGCGTTTTTCGAGGTAAAATTAGATAGCAATACGAAGAAGTAAAGCGTAAGAAGTGTTTCAAATGCCACTGGGTAATCATTAGGAGCAAACCAAATTCCATTTATTTACATGATAACTAATGACGTTCAGTTACATTGCCAGCAATAAAATGCCATGACCTATTTGAAAAATCATTAAAACTCTCACAGGAACATAAGGTACCTCGCAGATGGTATAGATAATAAAATAAAGCATCGCTATCAAGTGCTCTCCTTCACGAATAATAGGGCTGCAAGCAAGAAAGAATAAACCACATCGAGTCAGTTTCCGCTTTAAATAGTGAAAATTTAAAAACTACATATATGCAGCTTTGAGCACAGCTTCAATTTTTTTTCTGAATATAAATTTTGGATTACGTATTTTGATATTGAGATCGTGTAGATAATTATAAATGGTACCCTTAGATATTTAAGGTTTCCGTATTTTTCAGTGCGCCTGGTCGGTATTGACATCGTTAGCTTTGTTTAATTGAATTTTGTAGCTTTAGGTGAAAGAAGTCGCGGAATGCTCTGGGTAGTTTATGATGCTGCCAATCATGCATAAAATCGCACAAGTAAAGCTTAATTACGTCTTTTACCTTTAAGACGCCTAGTTTAGAGAACAGAGGAGATGTAGGCTCTTTATTATCTGAAAATGTTATGATCCTGATTGCTTGCTTTTGTAATCCATAAAATCTGATGATGATATTTTTTCCAGCTGATCCCCAGGTCAAACATCTATTAGCCAAGTGAATTAGAAACAAGCTGTAATAGAGTGACTTGATAGTTGTCTCATCTACGTAATGTCGAACCTTCGACAGGAGACCATTAGCATTTGCCAATTTTTTCATTCATTCAGTTTTGCGACCTGAAATCTCCATGAATGATTACGATCGAAAATAAAGCCGAGGTATCTCACTTTTTTGGACAGATAAATTATTTTTGACTTCACTTTTAAAGTTAATCTAATGTCGCAGTTTTTGTTGCGTGACCGAAGCAGAAGCATTTCAGTTTTGCTTTCATTAAGGCATAACTTATTAGCGCATAAGCAGTCAAAGACTCTAGAAATCTCATGAGACATTGTTGCTTTAACTTTCCTGAGTGAACTACCCCTATATGACAGTGTATAAGACAGTGGTATCACTTGCAAATGCTGCATCACTCCAGAAGAGATACATCTGCGTAAATCGTTAACATATAGAAGAAAGAGCAGTGGTCCGAGTACAGACCCTTGAGGTACACCACTTTGGTATCTGTAGGATTTAAAAACAAACTTTACTTAGTTGAAGGAGGCATGTCGGATTTAATGTTATTAGGCGATTTCGTAAAGTTGTCAGCACGTATTTCACCAACCTTGGAAAAGTAGTTATTAAAGGCGTTGGCAATCTTTCGAGGGGTCTGAGCAATATTTTTGGTTAGTTCTGTAATTAGGGAGGGAGTGCGCTTGCTAGATTTTTTAAATTTTATTATGGTTCTTATGTTCTCCCAAGTTTTATTCAGATTAGCTTTATTTGTAGAAAGTAGCTCTTGTAGTATGACAATTTGCTCATTCTAATCATGCTGACAGTGGAGCTTTGCTGCGTCCTGTAATTGGAGTAAGCCTCTATCTTTTTGACATGATTGTAAACCCTGAGAAATTTCAAGCCCTTTTTTTAACACTAAAAGCAAAGTTGTTACTGCTGGCAAAACTTTGAGCATAAGAAGCAAAGAGATTTATTCAGAAAACTGGATTGCGCTTCTTAAGATAAAAATAGATAGCAGATTGTCTTTTGATTTGCACATTAGTAAGATTTGCCAGAAGGCTGCGGCTCAACTATGCGCACTTATGAGACTCAAGTTCAACTTCACAGACCAAACAAAGAAGGGTGTACTCGAAAGCTATATATACGCAAACTTCAAATACTGTCCTCTAGTATGGCACTTTTCCTTTGCGCTGTCGCTAAAGAAAAATCGAAAAAATTCAAGAACACGGTCTTCGTTTTGTCAATGATAACTACACAGACTGCTACGCGCAACTGCTGTTAAAATATGGGAAGTCCTCAATGCAAGCGAGAAGATTGCGAGTTCTCTGCCTAGAAGTGTTTTAAGCCATAAACAATTAGAATCCATTCTACATGAAAGTAGTCTTTTATTTACTACAAGATACAGACATGCACATCCACATGACCTCTACAACCACGCGCATACAACCGGTGTAGATGCATGCATCATACATGGATGCGGTAGATGTTAATAATAGCAAATCGATATTGAATGAAAAACTATTCTGGATTTTCAGTAATTGTTTGAACCTAACGGTTGATGTTTTGTTCGAATCTGTTATCTACGATTGTGTTGGGTTCTCTTGAAATACTGTTCACCCGTAATAGGTCAACACCGTACTAGAGCCACACTAATTATCGCGTAAATGTCGCAAACGTCACGTGAAGAACGAGCACGACGGACGGTTGAGAAATTACCCCGTCACAGAGTGTGTATGTGTGTGCCACTGCGTTAGATGACTTCGATGTGCCTCAAGTGTCTGCGTCAGAACATTGCAAGCAAATTATACAGAGTTGCACAAGCGATCTAACTACAAAATGTTGCACAAATCAACCGCAATATGAGACATAATAAAATTCGGTGCGCTCTCTGCGTTCGCCATTTAGTGGACTACGGCGCCATTAAAATGGGTTTCCGAATTGTTTAGTTGAGTTGAGTTGAGTTCCAAATTGCAGAGTCAAAGCGATGTGGCGCTGGCTATTTAATTAAAAATTATCTTTTTCGTTGAGAACGCGCTGGACAGCTGTACTTAAAATTCGCTGAACCAAGCAGCACAGAAAATAACTAGGCATCCGTTGTTAAGATGTCGCTAGAGTACGGTGTCGCTCTAGGACGCGTACCCCTTAAAATGCGTCTCTGGCTTTTGTCTACAACTAAACCTAGCGCATTGGCGACATGAGTGGAGATAGCTGGCGATTCGAGTCCGGTGCAATGAAGAGGAAGAATGAACATTTTTCCTACGAAGCAGCTGATGACCTGGGTAGTCAATCTGCCGAAGAGCGTTTTAAGATCGAGTTTTCCATGAAACTCGTGGATCAAGCTATGCACTTGGTGGACAGCATCTTCCAGCAACTGAAGATTTGGTCTACCATTTTTGGCTATCTCAGCAGTGCGAGTTCCCAGATTGACCTTCATGACAAAAATCAACTTTTGCAGCCTTGCTTACACTTTCAACAGAAACTGGGAGATGTCGATGGCAACGAGCTTCATATGGAGTTCTCTCGCTTCATCTCTATCATTCACGACGACCTGCGGCTCATTACACCCACGGATTTTCTGCAATACATCTACAAGAATGAATTGCAGGAACTCTATCCGAATGTTCCTATCGCGCTGAGAATACTGCTGACAACACCCACGACCGTCGCTAGTGCTGAAAGGAGCTTCGGCACATTGAAACTGACGAAGTCTTTCAACCCTTCCTCGATGTTGGATGATAGACTCTCCTCCCTGGCTATGATCTCGATTGAAAGCAAAGTTGCTCGTAAACTTGATTTGAACGAGATCACTGAAAGATTCATTAACCGAAAGAAGAGGAGAAATCCATTTATTTGAAGACTTTGTTCGGTTGTGCTTGGTTTGTCAACAAACATTTGTAAGCCATACAAGTCATGTAATTCATGTAAATCATACAGTATATTATTCGCATACTGATTTCCAAACATTTGTCTTGTCAGAAGTGCGGAGATATTGGTGGGCCTCGTAGAAAATTTTTTTGGGGGGTTGGGGGGGGCCTCAGACTAGCTAGCCACGGCCCTGGCCAGAACAAATCAAGTCTAGTGCTAACAAAAGGCTCTTTAAGTTAAACGTAACAACAACAACACCTACTACTGCTACTGCTACTGCTACTGCTACTGCTACTACTACTGCTACTACTACTGCTACTACTACTACTACTACTACTACTACTAATAATAATAATAATAATAATAATAATAATAATAAAAATAATAATAATAATAATAATAATAATAAATAATAATAATAATAATAATAATAATAATAATATCTATAATATAATATCTATAATCGCCTATACGTCCCTTCGCGTCCGTGGTGTTAAACGTTTCAATTTAGAACTTTTTTAACAAACGCATTTATTTAATAATAATAATAATGCTACTGCTACTACTACTAGAGGTGGTCGTAACAAAATGATGCTGAGCGTTGCAGTGGACATGTATATTCGGCTTTGGAGAACAAACGAAATATTCAGGTCCTAAACAAGTGCGTTGCAATTTGAGACGAGGAAATGATTTTTTCGATCAACATCATAGCTGTGTCTATTGTGAGGTTACAAATTTCTTGGCCATTTCATCGGAGCAGATTCGAAAATGATGGATAAAGATGATGCATATACATCTTGCGCTGTGAGTATCAGGTTTTTACGCCTGCAATGGCTTAGATCACATCTGCAACTCCAGCGGATTTCCATCGTTTCGTCTTATTTCAGTGGAGCCAGCTGTCCGTGTTTAGCTCCCTGTTCCCTACACGTTTCTATCTGCGCAGTTACTCTGCTGTGTGCAATTAAATCCCAATTCTATCTGCTTGATTATTGCCATTCACGTGCTTTCCATAGCGACTTTTCTTTCTCTATCTGAAGAATTCGCAAGCCTCTATTTCGATGAGATTAGGCACTTCTATTCGGAATCTATGGTGAAAGTATATTTGCATCTCGGCATTATAGCTACACGCGTGTAATCTATGGGTAATTTGCGTGGTATTTTAATTAACTATTGTAAGAACATATAAAGATCATCAACGTGGAAGTAGATTAGGAATTAGAGAAAACATCCAAGATTATGGTGAAGAGCAAGTGATGGTGCTATAACGCAATTATCTCCGCCCACGTGTCCAAGACTTACCTTACGGTGTGCTTGTATTTGCTTCTATCATCAGTTAAAGCTGCGCAGATTTTCGCTACTCAACATTTTAAGTGCTGTGTCCATTCCAGCATGTCTGATACAGGCTTATGGTGAACGCTAAAGGCAAGTCAAAACCTGAAATAATTGTTTTAACTTTTATATATCTAATATTTACGGCCGCTGCTAATTCTGCTATTCTGAAATGGATATTTTTAAATAGGTTTTGTATACAGTTCGTGAGGACAAAGTTGTATATACAAAGTGTTTAATGGAAGGCGCAGGGAGTTATTTTGGGGTCTTCCCTGCTCACTTCTCCTCTGTGACCCTGTAGACGAGTGGCGCCCAGTAGATAGTTTAATGGGCATTCCATTAATCAACGCGCAACACACACTGGTTCTTGATGTATGGTAGTGGCTCACGCAGGGGGAAGCCAAATTCAATTTGATCGCCAATTACTAAGCACGAGGAACTCTCTCTTCTTCGCCGATTTCTGGGCTCTTTAAACATCGCCATCGCTTACAAGTTCGGATACTTGTATTCACCTGTCCCAGCCGGAAAAAGACATCTTAAAGACGTCTTAAAGACATCTCGCGCTATTAAAGAAGACATCTTAAAGGCATTTTTTTTTTATGATTCTTGGTATCCTTTGAGATGCCTCTTAAGAGACTTCTTTAAGACATTTCAGAAAAAGCTCTATTAGACATCTAAAAAAGGACGTCTTTTCGACATCTCAGAAAGACATTTTTAAGAAGTCTTAAAAACATTAAAAAATTAGACATTAATAGACATTAAAAAATACTTCTTTTAGACATCTCAGAAGGAATTTTTGAAAGACATCTCAAGAACGCCGAAACACTCTTTTGACTAGCATTTATGATCTCCTCATCATTAGAAAGTCTCTAACACCAAAAATTGCATCTTATAAGTAATTTTTTAGGGATCTTCAAAACATTCAGTTAGACATACGCAGCCATTGAGTAAGTCGTTCAGGAGCGCATTTATAGCGGTTGCGTGTTCAACGGGCGGAACCCCAGCCAAAAAAACATCAGAGTCTTCTAAGCTGGGTCAAGTTTTGAGCGATATTTAACTCCACGCGGCTAGTAGAGCGCGGTAGCTCCGAAACAGCAGTAGAAAGGAGCAATGCACACTGAGCGGCAAAAAAAAAAAAAAAAAAAAAACAATATTTTAAAATAAAACAAATACAAATAAATTTTGTACTTAACAAATGGCACAAACACGAAATAAACTAAATTTTAAAAGCGCGTCCGAAACCGCAGTCATCGACTCATAGTAGCGTGATCTAAAGATTAAAAGGAACATTAGTAGAATATGTCGCTAATCTTGTACTTATGGTATGGGTGTGTCTTTATTGGTATTTAAATTGTCGTTTACCATGTTTGTGTCGACCATCGTGCGTCACGTGGTGCTTATCTCTTTTAGGT
>QQSS02138739.1:0-15964 GCA_003687565.2 Craspedacusta sowerbii | reverse complement strand
TATGTATGTATGTATGTATGTATGTATGTATGTATGTATGTATGTATGCATGTATGTATGTATGTATGTATGTATGTCAGGGAGTTCGTAATGAACTGTAGCGAAAAATGTGAAGTATGAGGTTTGGTTTTCCGTGTGGTGTAATCAAATAGAAAGTTTCTGTTACTTTAACATGTCCAATTCTTTCCGTGCAAGCCTTAGAGTAGATATGTACTTCTTACGTGTCTGTAAGTGCTTAGTTAACTTATAAACCCTTCTGTCAGATGTGCTGTAGATTCTTTTATTTTAAACTTAATCTTTGTACATTGCGATCCTGAGCTCATCATGTTGCAGAAGCAAGTTGTAATTCTTTTGGGGTGAGCCTTTATATGTTTTTATGTTTCTATGTTAAGTCTGCCTCGTTTAGCTGTGCAAGTACTTTCAAATCGAGTTTCTCGCCTGGCGCTTCTGGATCGGAGTTTGGGTGATGATCATTCTGTGGAGCATCGTCGCTTTTGAGGGATGCTATCTGGTGGAGAACTTCACGAGATTCACCGAAGAAGTATTCTCTGTTCTCATATCGGTGCTTTTTGTCAACGAAGCAGTCTACTACGTCATACTAGTGAGCCCTTTTTCTGGCCTTAAGTATTTGCTTTTGTGTATGTATCCATTTAGTGTATGGTTTTGTTATGGTATAGTAAAAGGAATTGCTACATACTGCTATGTTGTAATATACTACGTTCTAGCTATACTACGTATACTACGTACTAATTATGATATAATCTAGTCTATAAATATCATTGATTATTTATTATTATGATACAATATTGTTTTTATACTTAATTATAAATAATTATAATAGTAATAATAGCTCGTATAATAAAAGAAATTCTGATTTTAATGACTTATGGGTTCTCGCTATAAGAGATGAAGTTGTTTTCAACGTCAATGTAGATATACAGAATGGCACGTGGCCACGGTTACATGGGGTAATGCAATGGGCAGGTAATCGGAGGGTTTGACGTTCAATTCTTCATCGCGTCAAGCGTTCGACAAGCTGACTTCGCCTACGATATCTTAGTCGTAAATAATGGACACGAATTTATTTCGTGGAAATAAGTGTCGTTCTGCGATGCGCAAGGCGATTCAAGAACAAATTATTAGTTACTTAAGAAACCGCGATCAGCAAGTGCTTGTATAGATATAGAGTTTTCGATTAATTAGTTCGCTCCTTTCGATGCACAGTTTTGGTCGCAACTGTTTGGAAAGCAGTAAGGATCTTCTTCTGACTGCACCCCCGGATGCGTCTCTAATTGCTCGTTAATTTACCCGCGTTCATTGCGTTTAGCTTTTATCTGCCGTATGTCTGATCGTAAAGGCTGAAAAAAATTGTGGATTATAAATAATAGTTAGACTTAGCAAGTATTGCGGTATTAAACATTTTATTTAGTATGAAAATTATAGATCAAAATAAAATGAAAATAGACTAAGGCAATGTTATATGAATTTATATGAATGACTCCAAGGTAATGTGATAAAAATAGAAGTGACATGTTTAAAAAAGCAAAGTGATGAAAGGTCTTCTAGCTCGGAGGATATACGTTTGCTTGACTTGAAGATTTCCTAAACGTTCGTAGAGTCTCGTTTACTGACAATCTTCTCCTGTATAGATTTTCAAGGAGCACCCATTAAAGCAACCGGAGCTTATTCTCGAACTGGGCGCGAACAACAAGTCTTTGGCGAGCTCGATCTCCATGATGCTGAACACCACGCTGACGTCACCTCGGCCCGGCGTGAGTCCGATCGGAAGCATCACGAACCAGCCAAACACGGCCCTAATCACCGTCCTGCTGGTGCTGGGGACGTTCTATGTGGCCTTCTACCTGCGCAAGCTGCGACACAGCCACTTCTTCTCGAGCCGTGCCCGTCGCGTGGTCAGCGACTTTGGCGTTCCCATCGCCATGATTGTGATGGCGTTCATAGACTTTCTCATCGTTGACGTGTACACGCCGAAGATCAAGATGCCGAGCGGCTTCATGCCGACGCGAAAGGAGAGGAGCTACTTCGTCGTCAACCCGCTCGGCATCAGAGAAAGACTGCACGTCGGCTGGATGTGCTTCGCTATTCTGCCCGCCATCTTAGTAAGCATCTTGTTGTTCATGGAGACCGAACTCACGGGCGTCTTGATCAACAAGAAGAGAAACAAGCTGAAAAAGGGTGGCGGATATAATTTGGACTTGATGGTCATGGGACTGTTGACGATGATTTCGTCGGCCATGGGTTTACCGTGGATGTGTGCTGCGACCGTGTGCTCAGTTCAGCACGCAAACGCGTTGGCCATCACGAGCAGGACGCATGCGCCAGGCGAGAGGCCGTACTTAGTGGAAATCAAAGAGCAGCGGCTTACGAACTTCTTGATTCATTTGCTGATGGGTGAGTGGCCATGTAGAACGCTGGTACGTCGGCCTACTCTTTATCTCCTTTTCTGTATATATTTTTTTACCGTTTGGGGCGGCCCGATCGTCATACACGGCCATGTGCTCGGTTTGTTTTGCTGTGGTTACATCTTATCGTTGTCATAGAAACTGGCATTTGGTAGATGCCGTTCAAATGCGCGGTGGCTTTGCTTTTGACAGGTGGCTGCGTTTTCGGCTCGGCGGTGATTAAGCAGATTCCCATAGCGGTGTGCTTCGGAATCTTCCTCTACCTCGGCGTCTCTTCGCTCTCTGGCATTCAGCTCGTTGAGCAACTGGAGCTTCTCTTCGTGCCAACGAAGTATTACCCGAACCACAAGTACATCCGATGCGTAAGTAACTGTTGTCTTCGTCGCTCTACCAAAACTGTGGTGCTGCCGCTATTCGTGCCTGTTAATTCTGCCCTGATTTCTACGACAGGGTATGCCCTCAACTTTCTACCACAGTGTATGTCCTGGACTTTCTACCGCAGGGTATACCGTGAACTTTCTACCACAGGGTATGTCCTGGACTTTCTACCGCAGGGTATACCGTGAACTTTCTACCACAGGGTATGCCCTGAACTTCCACTCCCTCTGTGGTCTTTTTTCCCCCGTATTCCTATCTGCAGTTGTCGTATTTGATAAGGGTTTTGTTCTTAGCTACTTCTTTCGCTTATGTGCAGGTGCGAAGCAGCAAGTTGATGTTGTACACGGTCATTCAGTGCGGCTGCCTGGTTGTTCTCTTTGCCGTGAAGCTGAGTCCTGTGGCCCCCCTGTTTCCGTTTGCCATCATCTGCATGGTTGGCGTCCGCAAGGCGATAGAGAGGTTCTTCACCGAAGAGGAGTTAGAGGATGTAAGTTCGTACTTGATTGGCGGGTACGCTGTGACGCCACGATGTGTTTTGTGCGCCTGCGTTGAGGCTTGCTTGTTCGAGCGGAATGCAAAATTCTTCTTAAAGTAGATCTCTTACTTAAACCGCTCATTTCCAGCACTTGCGAAGAGAGACGTGCCGTCTGAAATGTTTCTCAGCAGATTAGAGGGTAGTAGTGGCTTCTAGACCTAGCGATCGACACGAAATCTCGAAATCTCCTACGCGCTATACCGGCCACGTCAATCCCCTGTCAACCTTGTGTCCTGTTTGCATAAACCAAGCAACTCACAAGAGATTTTTCGATTCTTTTGATTTTATTTTTTATTAAGGCGCGTAGGCTGCTAACTTTGATATGTCAATTTTTTTTCCTCGGGTCAGCTTCCAAGGACCCGGTTCGAATGGATTATTTCGGCATGTACTGGTTCGAGTAAAATGCCTGAAAATCGCCTGAAAGTGTGCTAACCCCACTCAAAGTGGCCATGGCTTGTCATAACCCATTGGGATTGGGATGACGAGTCATTAACTTTTATGACTCGTCATCCCAATCGCATGGAAGCACATCAAGTTTACTGCGTTCACAATGTCTTTCAATCTTTTCAATGTTAGCTTATTTTTGAATAAACATGGTAGTTTTAAACCTGTTCTGTCCAGTCTTCATTACCTTGGTTTGTGTTGGTTCGCTTTGATTCGCGGATTTTACTCCGGAACCCGTGGTGCTTAACTGCCGACAATTTGTTTTCATTTAGCCCCATGTAACTCGTGCACCTGTGGCTTATTTGGATCTATGCATTTCCAATTGTTCGTAGCAAAGCATCACCAGTTGAATATGCTGAAGTTTAAAATTGCAATAATAACGAAAAAAATTGACGGTTTGTGTAATCTAGTAGAAGATGATCTTATATGAATTTTACTTTCATGCATCTCATCTCTTTGTAGCTTGACAATGAAGAGGACGAGGAGTTCGACGAGTTGGACGAGTACGCCACTTCGTGTATGCCCATCTGACGTGTGATCGACGAGCTTTGCGCGTGTAAGCCTGCGGCTTTGACGTGTTCCTGACATTCTTTCCAAGTTATTATTTATTACAGTGAAAAGGCGAGGGTTCCATAAACTTTGCCTGTCTGTCGACGAAGTGCTGGGACTGGAAGCTGCCGGCTTTGGGCTAAGTGTGCTCGCCTACTCTTCGCAACGTCTGGATTGAACCAGCTTCCTTGAGAAGGATCCTGGTCACCTGTGGCTGTGACACATTCGTAAATAGATTTTGTATGCGGCCGGACATGTGTTGTGCAACCATGTATACAGTAATCCACTGTAAATTTCTGCGTTTCTAATTTATATAGTTGCAATTGTTATAAAGTATTTGTCTTCTGTACAAGCGTGGTATCCACGATAACGTATTTATATACAGTTTGTCTTCTCATGTAGGAGAGTTATTTGTCGTTTTTTTTACGAGAGTTTATATAGTTTATATAAACTGGAGCTAAGTCTGGCTTTAATGCGTATTCGAGAAATGCCCACTCGTCTGATCAGTTGTAGGATGATAGTAACATAGCACGAATGTATTCACTGTAGGCACCGAAAGTCCACGCACTATCTTCCAATCGCGTTTTCCTTTGTGGTTCGATAGTTTCCTGGCCCAATGCGCGACTTGTATTATATCCTTGTGAGAACAATTTCAATTAATTTCCTTAATAAGCATTTCCTAAAAACGCTGTCCTCCAACGCTGGATCTGTGTTTTGGCCAGAATTATTAGCGTGTCTAAAAGAGAAATTTACAAATTTTTAGATGTTATTTTAGAGGCAGGCTTGATAATATGCAGTTGAAACTTTTATTGAGGTTTGCAAGTTTAGATGGACTTTTCACCTCTGGTTGTGGTGCCGTTTTTGTCCGGTGGGTGTTCGCGCGTCCAGCCGCTTTCACCTGACATCAACCTGTGTACTAAACCCTGCCCCCTCTCGAACCCGCAATCATATGCGAATACACACTCACGCACCCACACACTCACACACAATCAAGAAGCAATCCCAACGAAAACGTTAATAAATCAAACAAGACTAAAAACCATACGTCAAAGCATATAACGCTTAAGAAACGACTCGAACATCGCATGCAATAAGTTTGGAGCAAAACAACCTGTTTAAAACGTAAAAAGATCGCCCCTTCCCCAACGAAATACCATAAGCAATTCTTTCGTATAGCAATTTCGGAACTGTAAAATAAAGCAAGAGCATTAAAAACTACTTTACAAGATAGGACTCACCATAACACGTTGCAGAAAACACAATTGTGATCGCTTAACTAGGGAAGAATGAATATCATCGCTGCAACATATTTGCCTTCCTACTTTCACTACGACTGCATGCATGCGCGTGTAGCAGAGTTTGAATGTCCTGACTGACGAGGCTGAGCAATTAGGCACCAAGCGGGTCTGAATGATAAAAGTTGACAGGCATGACCTGCTAACACGGGACATACAACGATTTCTCTTATGTTAGGAACGAACGCAGAGCTCCTGTCGAAAGAAATCAATAAGTAAGAATTGCGTTTCTTTTAATTACAATTTTAATTTCCCAAAAGCAAACTCACGCGGAAGCGCTTGAAAAAGTACTCGTGGTCGAACAATCACATCTCTTGCACTAACTTGTTAAACTCACCTTTGTCGCGACGATCCTGATACTGTCGTTTTCTTTTCATATGCAACCTTCGTCTAAGCAGCAGTAAAATTAACGTGCGACGACATTAAGCTGCCATGTAGAATTTTGAATTATTTAGCGCGCGAACCATGACTTTTAGTCCGGTACGCATATATTGACCCCTTACCGCACATAGGCGGTCTACGATTTCTGCGACTGCGATTGGTTGCAGCTTTAAAGTAGCATCCAACCGTGCGAACTGAACAGGTTAAGTTAGAATTAAAATTCGCACGCGGATATTCTTTATTCATGAAATGGCGATCAACCTTCTTCACTGCGATTGTAATAGCGAACCACTAAGTATGCTCGCACATTAAACCAGGTTCTGAAAGCAAGCTAACGCCCTTCTCACTCGATCATGTCGTCAGTAGAACGTGGTCAGCACTGCATATGTATTCGGCAGAAAATCGCATTCGTTTGTTCAAATATCATGCCTTGGATCTCATGCTGCAAGTCAAACGCACTTGAACCCCTAGTACAGCAGTGCAAGAATGACGCGACCGAAGAGTTCTAGCAAACCAAAATATTGATTGTTACTCAAGTTGCCGCATGAATTTAAGTTCGTAACAGCATGGCACCCGTTCCCCGGTCATACATGAAGATCAACCCTCGATTAATCATACACGGTTTGCAAGTGAAAGGCCAGGTTATAGTTTTCATTATTGCAATTCGTATGGTTTTACAATAACTTGAACGCTTCAAAGTGGTAGAACATCTCAACTAATGTAAGGGAAATTTAAGCGCATCAGATGTTTCATCAATCATTTCAAAACGTACGAGCTTCATGCCTCACTAATTAGAAGTCACGCACTATCATTGACTTCAAAGCCACCTCAAGCGCGCCGAAAAACAAAGTAATCTATTAAGCTGTTTCGACTATTACGAGCCTATGAAGCTCTGAAGCGATCCCAAAATAAGAAGCAGAATGGGGCCACGCGAATATCAGACGCGACGTGAGAGAAAATTCAAGCAAACAGTTTAAGCGATGTTGATCTCTTCCTCTACGTGGAAAGATATGAATCAAGTGCGCGGGGGTCCTCCAGCACCGGCTGCCGGTCCAGCAGCTCGCGGGCGTTGTTCGTCACGCTATGAGAAAAAAACAAATATGAACAGAAAACTTTGAACGACTCCAAGGTTAAGAGAATATTAGCCTAGTAAACATGCACTCGTATGGCATTCCTCAAAATGAAAACACCATATGCAATAAGGTAACTGTCCTTGCACGCGCTCTACATACTCGGCTGTCATTTGCAAGGTACAATCATTTCCTGGGGGCAAGGATGCTCACAACTAGTATATACATACGATATAATATAATTCTGAACCATACTACAATTGCAACAGATAAACAAGAAACAACGAAAATTAGCAAATACTTCTATAGCTATATCCCATATATTCATGCAGAACTACATACGGCAGGGCACCTGAAAATGGAGAGTTGCAGGCGAGAATAAATATTTAATAAATGCTTATGTGTGACGCTTTAAGTCGTGGGGTAACAATCAAGAGTCTGAAGAAAAACCGAACAAATACATATAAAATCCAGAACGGACATTCTCATTCTCAAAAGAATACGGTTGCAGTAAGTGTTTTTTTTTAATGACAAGGTAGCTACAAAACATGAGTTTAATTCCAATGATTAGACCAGACCTATCTGCGACCAAATAAAAAGAATTTTAAAAACCTGATGTCTGCAACTCTAAGTCATGACACACTATGCATTTGATGTGTTCATGGTGGAGGGTTACACATTAATTTGCGCACGATGAAGTATCAACCAACATTTTTGAAGTTGACACCACAAAACTATCGTGCGATTAGTCGTTGTATTGCCGCTGTGGAATGCAATTAGTAAATCACACTCAGAAACGTGCAAACTAATCAGATTTCAAACACGCAATCAGGTAACAATTAAGCATATGCATATCGAGCACACACAAATGTGTGTATATATATATATATATATATATATATATATATATATATATATATATATATATATATATATATACACACATTTGTGTGTGCTCGATATGCATATGCTTAATTGTTACCTGATTGCGTGTTTGAAATCTGATTAGTTTGCACGTTTCTGAGTGTGATTTACTAATTGCATTCCACAGCGGCAATACAACGACTAATCGCACGATAGTTTTGTGGTGTCAACTTCAAAAATGTTGGTTGATACTTCATCGTGCGCAAATTAATGTGTAACCCTCCACCATGAACACATCAAATGCATAGTGTGTCATGACTTAGAGTTGCAGACATCAGGTTTTTAAAATTCTTTTTATTTGGTCGCAGATAGGTCTGGTCTAATCATTGGAATTAAACTCATGTTTTGTAGCTACCTTGTCATTAAAAAAAAACACTTACTGCAACCGTATTCTTTTGAGAATGAGAATGTCCGTTCTGGATTTTATATGTATTTGTTCGGTTTTTCTTCAGACTCTTGATTGTTACCCCACGACTTAAAGCGTCACACATAAGCATTTATTAAATATTTATTCTCGCCTGCAACTCTCCATTTTCAGGTGCCCTGCCGTATGTAGTTCTGCATGAATATATGGGATATAGCTATAGAAGTATTTGCTAATTTTCGTTGTTTCTTGTTTATCTGTTGCAATTGTAGTATGGTTCAGAATTATATTATATCGTATGTATATACTAGTTGTGAGCATCCTTGCCCCCAGGAAATGATTGTACCTTGCAAATGACAGCCGAGTATGTAGAGCGCGTGCAAGGACAGTTACCTTATTGCATATGGTGTTTTCATTTTGAGGAATGCCATACGAGTGCATGTTTACTAGGCTAATATTCTCTTAACCTTGGAGTCGTTCAAAGTTTTCTGTTCATATTTGTTTTTTTCTCATAGCGTGACGAACAACGCCCGCGAGCTGCTGGACCGGCAGCCGGTGCTGGAGGACCCCCGCGCACTTGATTCATATCTTTCCACGTAGAGGAAGAGATCAACATCGCTTAAACTGTTTGCTTGAATTTTCTCTCACGTCGCGTCTGATATTCGCGTGGCCCCATTCTGCTTCTTATTTTGGGATCGCTTCAGAGCTTCATAGGCTCGTAATAGTCGAAACAGCTTAATAGATTACTTTGTTTTTCGGCGCGCTTGAGGTGGCTTTGAAGTCAATGATAGTGCGTGACTTCTAATTAGTGAGGCATGAAGCTCGTACGTTTTGAAATGATTGATGAAACATCTGATGCGCTTAAATTTCCCTTACATTAGTTGAGATGTTCTACCACTTTGAAGCGTTCAAGTTATTGTAAAACCATACGAATTGCAATAATGAAAACTATAACCTGGCCTTTCACTTGCAAACCGTGTATGATTAATCGAGGGTTGATCTTCATGTATGACCGGGGAACGGGTGCCATGCTGTTACGAACTTAAATTCATGCGGCAACTTGAGTAACAATCAATATTTTGGTTTGCTAGAACTCTTCGGTCGCGTCATTCTTGCACTGCTGTACTAGGGGTTCAAGTGCGTTTGACTTGCAGCATGAGATCCAAGGCATGATATTTGAACAAACGAATGCGATTTTCTGCCGAATACATATGCAGTGCTGACCACGTTCTACTGACGACATGATCGAGTGAGAAGGGCGTTAGCTTGCTTTCAGAACCTGGTTTAATGTGCGAGCATACTTAGTGGTTCGCTATTACAATCGCAGTGAAGAAGGTTGATCGCCATTTCATGAATAAAGAATATCCGCGTGCGAATTTTAATTCTAACTTAACCTGTTCAGTTCGCACGGTTGGATGCTACTTTAAAGCTGCAACCAATCGCAGTCGCAGAAATCGTAGACCGCCTATGTGCGGTAAGGGGTCAATATATGCGTACCGGACTAAAAGTCATGGTTCGCGCGCTAAATAATTCAAAATTCTACATGGCAGCTTAATGTCGTCGCACGTTAATTTTACTGCTGCTTAGACGAAGGTTGCATATGAAAAGAAAACGACAGTATCAGGATCGTCGCGACAAAGGTGAGTTTAACAAGTTAGTGCAAGAGATGTGATTGTTCGACCACGAGTACTTTTTCAAGCGCTTCCGCGTGAGTTTGCTTTTGGGAAATTAAAATTGTAATTAAAAGAAACGCAATTCTTACTTATTGATTTCTTTCGACAGGAGCTCTGCGTTCGTTCCTAACATAAGAGAAATCGTTGTATGTCCCGTGTTAGCAGGTCATGCCTGTCAACTTTTATCATTCAGACCCGCTTGGTGCCTAATTGCTCAGCCTCGTCAGTCAGGACATTCAAACTCTGCTACACGCGCATGCATGCAGTCGTAGTGAAAGTAGGAAGGCAAATATGTTGCAGCGATGATATTCATTCTTCCCTAGTTAAGCGATCACAATTGTGTTTTCTGCAACGTGTTATGGTGAGTCCTATCTTGTAAAGTAGTTTTTAATGCTCTTGCTTTATTTTACAGTTCCGAAATTGCTATACGAAAGAATTGCTTATGGTATTTCGTTGGGGAAGGGGCGATCTTTTTACGTTTTAAACAGGTTGTTTTGCTCCAAACTTATTGCATGCGATGTTCGAGTCGTTTCTTAAGCGTTATATGCTTTGACGTATGGTTTTTAGTCTTGTTTGATTTATTAACGTTTTCGTTGGGATTGCTTCTTGATTGTGTGTGAGTGTGTGGGTGCGTGAGTGTGTATTCGCATATGATTGCGGGTTCGAGAGGGGGCAGGGTTTAGTACACAGGTTGATGTCAGGTGAAAGCGGCTGGACGCGCGAACACCCACCGGACAAAAACGGCACCACAACCAGAGGTGAAAAGTCCATCTAAACTTGCAAACCTCAATAAAAGTTTCAACTGCATATTATCAAGCCTGCCTCTAAAATAACATCTAAAAATTTGTAAATTTCTCTTTTAGACACGCTAATAATTCTGGCCAAAACACAGATCCAGCGTTGGAGGACAGCGTTTTTAGGAAATGCTTATTAAGGAAATTAATTGAAATTGTTCTCACAAGGATATAATACAAGTCGCGCATTGGGCCAGGAAACTATCGAACCACAAAGGAAAACGCGATTGGAAGATAGTGCGTGGACTTTCGGTGCCTACAGTGAATACATTCGTGCTATGTTACTATCATCCTACAACTGATCAGACGAGTGGGCATTTCTCGAATACGCATTAAAGCCAGACTTAGCTCCAGTTTATATAAACTATATAAACTCTCGTAAAAAAAACGACAAATAACTCTCCTACATGAGAAGACAAACTGTATATAAATACGTTATCGTGGATACCACGCTTGTACAGAAGACAAATACTTTATAACAATTGCAACTATATAAATTAGAAACGCAGAAATTTACAGTGGATTACTGTATACATGGTTGCACAACACATGTCCGGCCGCATACAAAATCTATTTACGAATGTGTCACAGCCACAGGTGACCAGGATCCTTCTCAAGGAAGCTGGTTCAATCCAGACGTTGCGAAGAGTAGGCGAGCACACTTAGCCCAAAGCCGGCAGCTTCCAGTCCCAGCACTTCGTCGACAGACAGGCAAAGTTTATGGAACCCTCGCCTTTTCACTGTAATAAATAATAACTTGGAAAGAATGTCAGGAACACGTCAAAGCCGCAGGCTTACACGCGCAAAGCTCGTCGATCACACGTCAGATGGGCATACACGAAGTGGCGTACTCGTCCAACTCGTCGAACTCCTCGTCCTCTTCATTGTCAAGCTACAAAGAGATGAGATGCATGAAAGTAAAATTCATATAAGATCATCTTCTACTAGATTACACAAACCGTCAATTTTTTTCGTTATTATTGCAATTTTAAACTTCAGCATATTCAACTGGTGATGCTTTGCTACGAACAATTGGAAATGCATAGATCCAAATAAGCCACAGGTGCACGAGTTACATGGGGCTAAATGAAAACAAATTGTCGGCAGTTAAGCACCACGGGTTCCGGAGTAAAATCCGCGAATCAAAGCGAACCAACACAAACCAAGGTAATGAAGACTGGACAGAACAGGTTTAAAACTACCATGTTTATTCAAAAATAAGCTAACATTGAAAAGATTGAAAGACATTGTGAACGCAGTAAACTTGATGTGCTTCCATGCGATTGGGATGACGAGTCATAAAAGTTAATGACTCGTCATCCCAATCCCAATGGGTTATGACAAGCCATGGCCACTTTGAGTGGGGTTAGCACACTTTCAGGCGATTTTCAGGCATTTTACTCGAACCAGTACATGCCGAAATAATCCATTCGAACCGGGTCCTTGGAAGCTGACCCGAGGAAAAAAAATTGACATATCAAAGTTAGCAGCCTACGCGCCTTAATAAAAAATAAAATCAAAAGAATCGAAAAATCTCTTGTGAGTTGCTTGGTTTATGCAAACAGGACACAAGGTTGACAGGGGATTGACGTGGCCGGTATAGCGCGTAGGAGATTTCGAGATTTCGTGTCGATCGCTAGGTCTAGAAGCCACTACTACCCTCTAATCTGCTGAGAAACATTTCAGACGGCACGTCTCTCTTCGCAAGTGCTGGAAATGAGCGGTTTAAGTAAGAGATCTACTTTAAGAAGAATTTTGCATTCCGCTCGAACAAGCAAGCCTCAACGCAGGCGCACAAAACACATCGTGGCGTCACAGCGTACCCGCCAATCAAGTACGAACTTACATCCTCTAACTCCTCTTCGGTGAAGAACCTCTCTATCGCCTTGCGGACGCCAACCATGCAGATGATGGCAAACGGAAACAGGGGGGCCACAGGACTCAGCTTCACGGCAAAGAGAACAACCAGGCAGCCGCACTGAATGACCGTGTACAACATCAACTTGCTGCTTCGCACCTGCACATAAGCGAAAGAAGTAGCTAAGAACAAAACCCTTATCAAATACGACAACTGCAGATAGGAATACGGGGGAAAAAAGACCACAGAGGGAGTGGAAGTTCAGGGCATACCCTGTGGTAGAAAGTTCACGGTATACCCTGCGGTAGAAAGTCCAGGACATACCCTGTGGTAGAAAGTTCACGGTATACCCTGCGGTAGAAAGTCCAGGACATACACTGTGGTAGAAAGTTGAGGGCATACCCTGTCGTAGAAATCAGGGCAGAATTAACAGGCACGAATAGCGGCAGCACCACAGTTTTGGTAGAGCGACGAAGACAACAGTTACTTACGCATCGGATGTACTTGTGGTTCGGGTAATACTTCGTTGGCACGAAGAGAAGCTCCAGTTGCTCAACGAGCTGAATGCCAGAGAGCGAAGAGACGCCGAGGTAGAGGAAGATTCCGAAGCACACCGCTATGGGAATCTGCTTAATCACCGCCGAGCCGAAAACGCAGCCACCTGTCAAAAGCAAAGCCACCGCGCATTTGAACGGCATCTACCAAATGCCAGTTTCTATGACAACGATAAGATGTAACCACAGCAAAACAAACCGAGCACATGGCCGTGTATGACGATCGGGCCGCCCCAAACGGTAAAAAAATATATACAGAAAAGGAGATAAAGAGTAGGCCGACGTACCAGCGTTCTACATGGCCACTCACCCATCAGCAAATGAATCAAGAAGTTCGTAAGCCGCTGCTCTTTGATTTCCACTAAGTACGGCCTCTCGCCTGGCGCATGCGTCCTGCTCGTGATGGCCAACGCGTTTGCGTGCTGAACTGAGCACACGGTCGCAGCACACATCCACGGTAAACCCATGGCCGACGAAATCATCGTCAACAGTCCCATGACCATCAAGTCCAAATTATATCCGCCACCCTTTTTCAGCTTGTTTCTCTTCTTGTTGATCAAGACGCCCGTGAGTTCGGTCTCCATGAACAACAAGATGCTTACTAAGATGGCGGGCAGAATAGCGAAGCACATCCAGCCGACGTGCAGTCTTTCTCTGATGCCGAGCGGGTTGACGACGAAGTAGCTCCTCTCCTTTCGCGTCGGCATGAAGCCGCTCGGCATCTTGATCTTCGGCGTGTACACGTCAACGATGAGAAAGTCTATGAACGCCATCACAATCATGGCGATGGGAACGCCAAAGTCGCTGACCACGCGACGGGCACGGCTCGAGAAGAAGTGGCTGTGTCGCAGCTTGCGCAGGTAGAAGGCCACATAGAACGTCCCCAGCACCAGCAGGACGGTGATTAGGGCCGTGTTTGGCTGGTTCGTGATGCTTCCGATCGGACTCACGCCGGGCCGAGGTGACGTCAGCGTGGTGTTCAGCATCATGGAGATCGAGCTCGCCAAAGACTTGTTGTTCGCGCCCAGTTCGAGAATAAGCTCCGGTTGCTTTAATGGGTGCTCCTTGAAAATCTATACAGGAGAAGATTGTCAGTAAACGAGACTCTACGAACGTTTAGGAAATCTTCAAGTCAAGCAAACGTATATCCTCCGAGCTAGAAGACCTTTCATCACTTTGCTTTTTTAAACATGTCACTTCTATTTTTATCACATTACCTTGGAGTCATTCATATAAATTCATATAACATTGCCTTAGTCTATTTTCATTTTATTTTGATCTATAATTTTCATACTAAATAAAATGTTTAATACCGCAATACTTGCTAAGTCTAACTATTATTTATAATCCACAATTTTTTTCAGCCTTTACGATCAGACATACGGCAGATAAAAGCTAAACGCAATGAACGCGGGTAAATTAACGAGCAATTAGAGACGCATCCGGGGGTGCAGTCAGAAGAAGATCCTTACTGCTTTCCAAACAGTTGCGACCAAAACTGTGCATCGAAAGGAGCGAACTAATTAATCGAAAACTCTATATCTATACAAGCACTTGCTGATCGCGGTTTCTTAAGTAACTAATAATTTGTTCTTGAATCGCCTTGCGCATCGCAGAACGACACTTATTTCCACGAAATAAATTCGTGTCCATTATTTACGACTAAGATATCGTAGGCGAAGTCAGCTTGTCGAACGCTTGACGCGATGAAGAATTGAACGTCAAACCCTCCGATTACCTGCCCATTGCATTACCCCATGTAACCGTGGCCACGTGCCATTCTGTATATCTACATTGACGTTGAAAACAACTTCATCTCTTATAGCGAGAACCCATAAGTCATTAAAATCAGAATTTCTTTTATTATACGAGCTATTATTACTATTATAATTATTTATAATTAAGTATAAAAACAATATTGTATCATAATAATAAATAATCAATGATATTTATAGACTAGATTATATCATAATTAGTACGTAGTATACGTAGTATAGCTAGAACGTAGTATATTACAACATAGC
The DNA here is from genome assembly GCA_003687565.2 of Craspedacusta sowerbii. NCBI lineage: Eukaryota > Metazoa > Cnidaria > Hydrozoa > Limnomedusae > Olindiidae > Craspedacusta > Craspedacusta sowerbii. The sequence goes on along the minus strand of QQSS02138739.1, from coordinate 698 downwards.
AGTATGTAGCAATTCCTTTTACTATACCATAACAAAACCATACACTAAATGGATACATACACAAAAGCAAATACTTAAGGCCAGAAAAAGGGCTCACTAGTATGACGTAGTAGACTGCTTCGTTGACAAAAAGCACCGATATGAGAACAGAGAATACTTCTTCGGTGAATCTCGTGAAGTTCTCCACCAGATAGCATCCCTCAAAAGCGACGATGCTCCACAGAATGATCATCACCCAAACTCCGATCCAGAAGCGCCAGGCGAGAAACTCGATTTGAAAGTACTTGCACAGCTAAACGAGGCAGACTTAACATAGAAACATAAAAACATATAAAGGCTCACCCCAAAAGAATTACAACTTGCTTCTGCAACATGATGAGCTCAGGATCGCAATGTACAAAGATTAAGTTTAAAATAAAAGAATCTACAGCACATCTGACAGAAGGGTTTATAAGTTAACTAAGCACTTACAGACACGTAAGAAGTACATATCTACTCTAAGGCTTGCACGGAAAGAATTGGACATGTTAAAGTAACAGAAACTTTCTATTTGATTACACCACACGGAAAACCAAACCTCATACTTCACATTTTTCGCTACAGTTCATTACGAACTCCCTGACATACATACATACATACATACATACATGCATACATACATACATACATACATACATACATACATACATACATACATA
>QQSS02138517.1:0-15966 GCA_003687565.2 Craspedacusta sowerbii | reverse complement strand
GTATGTATGTATGTATGTATGTATGTATGTATGTATGTATGTATGTATGTATGTATGTATGGATGGATGGATGGATGTATGTATGGATGTATGTATGTATTACTTACACTTAAAGATTACCGGATACGAAATATTAGCGCTCATGAAACGAAGACAATTCATAGTCGATTACTTTGTTCGACTATACACACGAGAAGCCAGGAAGTAAATAGGTTTGGAAAGGAGTTGCGACAGCTTAAGGAAGGAATACGCAGCAAACTTCCATCAAACGTATCACATACCCTGTTTACATCCATCTTGAGAAATGTTAACAAACGGCTGGAGAATGTTACACGGAACCACATGAGAAATTGAAGAGAGTTAACGAAGAATGCGCAACAGCCCTTTACCTCCCATAACGTTGTGGCGAACCTTTGAACTACAACATTTCGTGATGGAGAATTGAATATCTTAAAAAATGGACTCTCATTAGGCATAGCTCCCAGAGAGATAAAGAAATTGGACGAATTTGCCAGCTTCGAAATGATCTATAGATATTTTAGTAGCAATCTACAACATGAATCCGAGAGAAATGAGCTTCGCGCCAGTATTTCAAAGCTAGCACGTTATCACTACCATTCCTACAAGCCGTCACGAAGTGCACTGAGGAAGCACCGAGTCTTGCAGAAATTTAAACAATTTGCATGACATTGTAATGCTTCGACCTGGCATGGGAGACGCCGTAGTCATCATGGATCGGGTGAAGTTTGACTCAAGTATCCTGCAAATTAGCAGTGACACCCAAAAGTTCATAAAGCTCGATGAGGACCCAACGATTAAACGTGAGACTATTTTGCGAAATTTTTTATCTGGTTTAAAGCGTAAGAATCTTTTAGATTTAAATATTTATAGGAAGTTGTATCCCACGGGGTCCCAACCGGCTAGAATTTATGGGTTGCCGAAAATGCATAAGTTGTTGGTAAAGCTAAGAATCCTCCTCTTCGTCCAATTGTGTCCTGTCTAGGTACCTACAATTATAGTCATTATAATCTAGCCAAATACTCAAACTATATATTAACGCCGTTGTTACCAAATAAGCATTGCTCAACCGACAGTATGCATGTATGCATGTATGCATGTATGTTATGTATTTATTTATTTATGTATTTATTTATGTATGTTTGTATATAAATGTTATGTATGTAAAATTCTAAGCTTTGTATTGAATATCTTGCCCGATTGCGGTAATCTTCCTTCATCTTGATTATGAACTATGATTATGATAAGCCGTTAATGAAGGCTTAGCCTTTGCCATCGCAAATTTTTCCTGCTTTCTTAGTTGCTGCAATCAATTCGATGAACAACCCACTTATGAATCCTCTGTTGGCTGTACAGAACCCCCTGTTAGCCTCGAATCTCCTGATGGCATCTCCCGCAATACTTACTAGTAGTGTGCTAACTCCATCGGCGACAATGAACCCTCTGCTTGCAGCTGCGGCAACCGCGAACGTGTTACAGGTTCCTAAGCTACAGGGCGCATCGCTTGCTCAACCTACGTCGGCGATGACAACATTCTCGCTACCGCCGACACCGCAGGCAACCGCCGCTTTTCCTGCGCAGCTGAAGAGTCGGCCGCAGTTGAAGGCTGACTTGCTGGAGCAGAAAGGAATTAAAGAGCAGAACCTCGAGCGCGAAGAGAACTTCGAGATTTCGGGGAAGGACGCGCGTTACATGATGATGCAGATGCTCGCTCGTAGCTCTGGGGTAGGTTTAGCGATTCTCTAGTCCGGGTCCCGTATGAGAATGAACAAAGCCGGTCCTATTTGCATTTTTGTTCGCTAACTCCTCACTGCCGCTTCAATTAGTTCTTTATCTCGCGCTCGCACGTGGTGAATGGGACAGCTGTCGCCTATAAGCGCTGCCGCCATCGTTCGTCCCTAAAATTGCTTTTAAGTTAGGATTGTTTTGTTCATGTTCATTTTTTTTAATCATTTCTATTCTTTGCCTTTTTTTTTTGGTGATTGTTGAAGATCTTCGCCTGAGCTGACTGCCATGTTTAGCTCTGGCGAAGGTCTTTTGCACCTTTGTTTGCTTGCAGGAACTCCTTGCTTACCATATGTTTTGTTATACATCTTCCAGTCGTGTGTGGTGGCACTAAAAAACATGGTCGATGCGGAGGAGGTTGATGAAGAACTGGAGACAGAGGTCACGGAAGAGTGCAGTCGGTTCGGCGAAGTTGTTCGCGTGATTATCTACCAGGAAAAGCAAGGAGAGGAGGAGGATGCTGAAGTCCTCGTTAAGATCTTCGTCGAGTTCTCGCAGGCGTCAGGTACGGTCGTCATCGTTGCGGCTTCTGATGCTTAGATACATGTGCTGAATTAGTAGCTAGTAATGCTTTTTGAAGATCCTACTGTGGAGGGCAAAGGCGATGACTGTCTGTAGCATTTCCTCTTTCCTCGCAATGCTCAGGTGTAATTAGCAGGATTTCAAACTTTGCTTACTTTGTTCTTCATATATTGTACAAAAGAACTTTAGAGAAATTTTCATACGAAGCAAAAAGTGCAGTCCGTGAAAAGAAACAAAATAAGTTGACAGAAATAAATGCTAAAAGTCTTGCCTCTCGTTTCAGTACTTGCCCAAAACCTACTTATTAACTGAATAGTTAAAGGAAAAACTAATCAATAACGAAAACTATAGTCCCTGATAGCAATCAAAGTAATTCGAAAGGAACATAAACTGAACCTTTCTTCTCTCATTTTAGTACTCGCCCAGCATCGAAGTTATAATTGAATAAAAATAAAATGCTAAGTATAAAAAAAACGACACTGTATTAGGCTATTTATAAGCAGCTAGTAACTGGGTACTCCTTCTTGAAGGCACGTTTTTGATTGGGAAATTTTAAAAGTAATTCTTTATAGTGATCTGCGCAGCATCCACGTATTTTATGTTATTTAACCCCATATTTCTCAGTGCATTGAGTAGTCTGAGTACCCTATCTACGTTTGAACAACGATGGCGAAATAATTTATCAAATTCTTTAGGTAGTTTGTGAAGGTAGGACGTATCGTATGTCTCTGTTGTAGAAGCGGAGTCTGCGCAGAAAGCATTGAATGGTCGCTGGTTTGGAGGACGGGCGATCTTCGCTGCTGTGTACGACCAGGAAAAGTACAACGAACAGGACTTCTCCGGGTGATGGCAAAAAGAAAATTCAAGCGCTCGTTCTTCGGTTGGACAAATCTTCAGGAACGTGCTTTGACTTTCAGGCCTGACCGTAAGCGGGAACGACATCCACCTTAGCAGGATATGTTGGGGATCGAACGAGTGCCTGGTTTTTGAAGTCCCGTTAAACTTCATAAAGCCCACCGGGCGTATTGTATATACATTTTTTTTACAGGGCAGATTCGGATGTTCGCGATGAAAAAAACCCTTGTTTTTTTTTTCTGGAACAGCTATCAGCTTTGGAATTTTATGCATAACTTGCTGGTTTGAGTGAGTTGTTTCGTGTGGTGAGCGATTCCATAAGGGTTACTTAAGAATCATTGTGCATCCGGCGCCTACCATGGCGTTAGCGAAGCCGCGTCGGGTTTTTTATTCGTTTGTTGGATAGTCTGCTTTCGATGTCGGTCAGTCTTTCGTCGCCTGTCGCTGGCATGACAACGCTTCGTAAGCCGAGGGCGGAACTCTCGTTAACAAGTCCTCTACCCCGGGTGATGCTACAAGATTTTTTGGGGCGTAGAATCTGTCGTTCATCTCTCCGGTCGGGGTGAGAGGAAAGGAAAGGGAGCTTGTTCTAGAATGCCGCCCCTTGTCCAAATCTTATCTTTAGAATTGCGTGGTAGCGTTGTCCCAGTTCAATTTCAGACTCATTCATCATCTCTGGTAGATACACCTACATCCGGTATTCTCCGCTGGACTATTTTACCTGGGCACGATACCGTGACAGATCCGCGAGTAATCTAATGCTATCTTTCCAGTTCGTATATGGTCGCTCGTGTACGAACTGGATGATCGCTCTCTTCAGAATGTTATCCGGAAAATAATCTTTGCTAGTCTTCAACTACGCGGCCATTCTTTGCATCTTAATTTTGCGCGTTTAGCAGGTTTGACAGAGGATGTGATGCACTTTTGCATTCAGCTTGAACAGTGAGCTGCGATAAGGGCTTACTTGCTGGAGTGTCAAAGGATGTGACCTTACATGCAGGTGTAGTAGTGAATGTGATGGAACTTAACATGCAGGTGCAGTAGTGGATGCGATGGAAGTGTACATAAGGTGTAACCGTGGATGTGATGGATTTTACATGGAGGAGTAGCAGTGGATGTGGCAGTGGAAGTTTACTTGCAGGTGTGACGTTCGATGCGATGCAAATTTACATGCAGTTTTAGCAGTGAATATATTAGAAGTTCACATGTAGAGTGTGACTTTATGTGCTGGTGTAAGTGAATACGGGTGTGCCCCTAATGCGGATTAAGGATTCCTTCCTCTCTCAAGATTGAGCTGACTGGAATGGCGAACGCCGCCGCTTAGATTGCCACATATTGATGCTTGTCTGAAGCGATAAACGCCGAAAACTTTGCTTCCATCCGCGGTCGAACACTCGAAATCAAGGGTGAGATTACGACCTGAAATCCGATAATTGCAGAATGGACTTGGTGAATCGCACCCACTCACTCGACTAGCAGTCTATGAGCCATCCACGCACACCCCTACTGTGACAACTGACTGGAATGTGCCAGAGTAGTTATAGCTATTGCATACTTTGCATCACTAATACGATTATACTTTAAAATGGAACACGGGAAGGTTTGTACCTCACTCGATATCATGTTGCAGACAAAATCTGAAGAGACCCAGCTTCGTAAGCGACGACGTACAAATTTCGTGCTTTCAAAATTCGTAAGGTTTTTGTGGTAAAGGACCCCTTGCCTCCGAAAAATTGGAAAAGAAAAGAGACTGCCTTTCTACACGAGGCGTGAGTATCTCATCAGTCCATTCTGATATGTAATGCCAACATGTTGACCACGTAACCACTTTGATTTCATGACATTTAGAGACGTCTACTCTACTGTTCAGAGTTCATCTTTATATCGAAGACAAGCGGCTAGGTATTTGCCAAACAAAATCTTACTGTTCTATAGATTATAGTCTATATCCTGGATGGTGTATTTTTCTGATGATGTAGGGTTAGCGTTGGTGACTTTCGGATACGTTACTCTATAAAGATATATCGCAAGCTTTGAGCAATCCAAGGGGTTATGCGGAGGATATGTGATCAATGCAGGAGCGCTTGCTTCGGGTGCCTGCCCCTTCTTCGTATGCACAGGTTGGCGGCTAGAGATGGGTGCAGCAAACCTTTACTTCTACCGATGGCAGCGCCAGTTACAATCAGACGTGTTGACATTTTTTGGAGTTGTGCGATTGTACCTTTTTGCAAATCCTGGGAATGGGAAGCTACTCACAGCATTTACTGAAGAGAGTTGCTGTGAGTCTTTCAACAGCAATTCGTTCTCCATAATGCCGAGTTGGGCCGGAGTTTTTCCAGTCTAGCAGCGTTGTTTGCTTAGACACCGACCGCGCTGGAAGTTGCTGGTAGTGGGTCCATTGCCACCCCATCTTCGAACTCAGGTAATTTATGAGGGTGTACGTGATTGAGGGTGCGGCGAAAGTGATCAATCCGTCGTGCTCCTATTCTTTAGTGGGCACCAGTAATGTTCTGCTAAGACTTCGAAGAGAGTAGTTGCCTGCAGGTGTTCAATGGTTTACACCCAACTAGGTGAGATCTGTTGACGTCGTTTCTATCCACAGTAGTCTGGGTCACCATGCACTCTATTTCTCGTTGTTGTCCCTTCTACAGCTGAACTGTACGAAGTGTAGTGCAATAGTCGCACCCTCTGATTGTAAATCAATTCAACTGCTTCACACATGGTAAATACGGAAAGCGCTTATCTTGGTGGGTTGAAGGAAAGAGGATTGTTGCGGCAGAATTAAATTACTTATAACTTTTAACAGAAAGACTACGCTTTTCAGTTTGCAGGACATGCTTCGACAACATCAATTGTCATTCTCAACTAAGTTAGTGTAATATAGCGACCAGTATAAATGTGATTTTTTTTTACAGTTATTTTTTAGAATGCCAGTTATATTTTCTCAGTCAGTGTGAAAGCCAGACCAAGCGCCATTAATGTTGTAAATACGGTGAAGTAGTCCTTGCCTTGCAAGACCAACTTTATAGGAGAAAGGACAATAAATACACAAACTCATCAAAAAGCCAGTGAATGTGTTTTTACGAAAAATTGAGCTACGAAGGTCCCGCCTTGGCTACTGTCGACCCACTGGTCGTGCAGCGAGGAAGGGCAGTTGTCTATTAGCTTCACATTCCACTGTGAACTTTACATTAGGGTCTGGAGTTCAGGAACTCAGCAAACAGAAAAACCTCTGCAAAATATATCGTCGATATAACGACGATAAAACAAAGGGCCCGAACCTGTGTGTGTGTCAAGCCATGTGGTCTCATGAACTCGCATAAAAAGATTAGCTCCGGCGACCCGGTTTTGGCTCACATGCACGTCACTGATGAGCCCGACATAGGGCGAAACGCGTCTGGCGTTGGGGTGAATTTCTGGTGAATGACTGGTGAATTTCTTAACTTGCTTATTTTCAAAAATCATGTGCTCGTGTGATATGAGTCTTTCTGTACGGTATCCGGTGCTCTAGGCCTCACAAAACTTTAAATACATATATATATATATATATATATATATACAGAGAGAGAGAGAGGGTGAGAGAGACAGAGAGACAGAGAGAGAGAGAGAGAGAGAGAGAGAGAGAATGGCTAATCAATGTCTGATGGGAAGGATTCCTTGGCCAAGATTATTGTCGATTCTCTTAGGATAGCAAATAGATCGTTCATAGAATAAAGTGTCACAACGAAATGGTCTAAAAATATTAACTATTCATTGAATCTCTGATTGGCAGTGGCAACCATGTCTAAAAAATGATTCATGGTGGAGTAGGGTTCTTATTGAAATTGGAACATTAGTATATCAATCACTCTGCTCGTATTGAAAACTTCTTTGCTACAAACTTTTCGAAGTGCAAGCAGATCGCTCTTAAAATATGCATTACTGCTGTTAAAAAGCTGTTCAACGACGTTTCTGGCGTAGGTGCTTGGAGTTATCGGGATTCTTGAGTTGCTACGTGAGCATCTAAGTGTCCGCTAACTTCGCAAAGCAGCAATTGTAATGAAGACGATAGCTTACGCCATTTTGGTTCTGATAATTCGTATAAGTAGAACAGCGCTTGGATTAATTCCGAGCGCCATGATACATAGAAACGAGACACACCGGGAAGCCATCTTCATGAAAACACTCGCTGACTCCATTGTGGGATCGCCTCCATTGCAAACGCTAAGCAACGTCTCGCTGGTCCAATGTGGGCGCGCGTGTCTGCGTCAGACCTTGTGCGACTCCTTCAACTACAAATACGTCTCCGCTACAACTTGCCACTTGCTTCAGTGGGATACGACTGGATCTGGCCCAGTGGTGATCTCAGTAGAAGGGTGGAATTACTACCAAGCGCAAAGGAAGCATGTCCTTCCATGCAAGCGTGTTGCTCTTGGCAAGGACCCTGGTCCATTCGCTTCGGTCTTCTATGGCACATTATTTGATATGAATAACTTGTACACATTCTGCGATCCGGACACTGATGGAGGTGAGTTTGGAATTGAGTATTAAGTTATCAGTTTTTACGCATGCAACAAACAATTTGATTCCGGGACTGGTTTCCATTTAAAACCAGACGCTGTCGTTGACTGCTCTTCTACTTGACAATCTGTACACTGCAACTTCGTCCTCCCAAACTGTATGTAAAGCCGATCTATGTTACGATATTTAGAGCTTAAGTTGCAGTGGTAGACAAATAGTAGAAGTAGTGGCAGCTGTAGACAAATCATATAAGAATATAACTCTTAAATATTTCTGAGTTCTTTTCTAGCGTCTCCGGGCAACTCAACAAGATGGTGCTAAAAGAACCCCAAAATATATATATATATATATATATATATATATATATATATATATATATATATATAATTTATATAGTTATATATATATATATATATATATAATTTATATAGTTATATATATATATAATTTATATAGTTATTTATTTATTTATTTATTTGTAAATCCATTGCTTTTTTTTTGTTAATGTGTATGGAGCGGTAAGTACCCTGTAATAATTGAAAAGTGAGTCTTGATGTATTTCCTTAGATTGATTTCATTGTTTTATTTCCTAATACTTTATTCTTCGAAGTCTCTCTAATCGTTATTCTTTTTTTCTAATCTTGTAGGTGGCTGGACCATCATAACTGCTTTTGACCGATATTATTACTCCGAGCTCAAGACCTTTAAAAGTGAAGATTTCACGAAAATGACAACCTTGCAAACACATGCTAGCTACTTGATGACCCAAAATGCGTTTGTTCGTTTCTCTGGCTTGTTTGAATTCAAGCAAATCCGATTTTTTTGCTATGATACCAATTCTACTCGTAAGGTTGACATCGCTACCGCACCTAATGCTGCTGGAGAAACCGTTGTGAAATTCCTTCGTGGTGAAATACCAAACAACGAACGACCTGCTTCCTGCGGCTCATTCGTTCGTCTTTCGGGCGACAGCACCGCCATTTCACAGAACTGTGGAAGTTGGCTAGAGGGCAAGTGGAATCCCCTTACAATGACGGGGTATAAAGACGCGTTTTACGAAGCACCTTTCGAGGTTGGTACACTAGCATTCAAAATGCTGACTCCCGTTGCAAAGTGCAGTGGCTATGAATCTAGAAACGCAATGCGATTCAAGATATATGTACGATAAGCATGAGCGGACTCCTTGGCAGCCAAGCCAGCAACCATGAATTTAGTCGCATTTTCTCGCGGACAACTTAAACTGAAAATCTTTGATGAAAAGCACTCACAGAGGGAGTATTTGCAATTGAACATGCAGTAACCCGAACGGGGGTATTCGCAATTGTATATGCATTAATGCAAACGGGGGTATTTGCAGTATGTATTAACCTGAACTGGGTATTCACGATTGAATATGCACTAAGCCGAAGGATTTAAATTCTCGCCTGGCATATTTCACTTCTGATGATTCTTGGAGATTTTAGGTCTTTAATATGCACTTGTTTATATTAGACGGTTAAACTGCAAATGCAATTTAGTCTGGAGCAAGCAGCACTTTTCGCATTGTGCAACCCACCAGGTTAGTTGGCGTACGTTAATGCTTTCTCGTAGGAAGAGTACGTAACCGTTTTGCACAAACAAACGGATGATCTATAAATGGGCAGATATATTTAGCAGTCCTTCTTAGCAAAGCTTGAGTAAGAATAAGTTTTTATGGCAATTTTTCAATAATTTTAGGTTTTTCCTACGGATCTAGATTCACGCTTGGGACACTTGTACTTAGGCGGATGTGTGTATATACAAACACGCTCATTTGTTATCTCTATTTATGAAAAATAGCACTCACGGCAATGTATATTTTGCTTCCATTTAAGGTATATTAATAAAAAAGTTGCAAACCTCAAAGGAAACCATGAATTTAGCAGCGTCACATGCTTCGTTAATTTCCTTGACAAAAGAGAACGAGTCCTTCGTAGTGTAGGTGGTCGAAATGTGCGCAGAGAGGAGAGAAGATAAGAACGTAGCCCGTTGATACCTAAAAGTAGAGAAAGAAGAAATGGTTGGTTGGAGAGGAGGAATAGAGGTAAAATGCTTATGAATTTTAGGCAAACCATATTCCCACTACACAAGACGCGTTTCACTCTACGATTAATTCACCACGAAACTCGCGTGAACTGTTGGTAGCTGCACGACATTATTTCCAGCAAACTAGCAGGAGGATAGTGAATAGTCCAGAAGCAATTATTTCTGCGGGTATGCTATGGAACTGCCAAAAGCCAGTTCGGGCCTTTTCATGGAGCACCATCAAATATGTTCATACATTAAATGTTAATTATATTTTCTTTCTGATACACCAGGTTAGTGGAAAGTGCAGCACAATGGCGCTTTCAAAATTTCAAATGTTCAAAGTGGAACAGTCACATACTTTGACTCCTTGGCTGACAGTATCTAATGCTTCTCTTGGAATATTTTAGAGAAGGAAGGAACAAGGTCGATTCGCTTTTTAACAAGCACAAGAAAGGTTCACATTAACCTGAAGTTAGAGTTGACCACCCCAATGAGACGCTTGTGTCCCTTGATCAAAATTCTATTGATTTAGGCCAAGCCATAAGTCTACCAATTCCTCCAAATACCAAATAGGCGCTTTTCATCCTACGTTGGGCTTTTCCAAACAATGGACGTGGGGTCGTTCTTCTATAATTTCTACCAGTGAAAGACTACCAGATTCATTCCCAAGCTAATATTCGCTTTATGTGCCCCCCCCCCCCAACGATGACTGCTTTGTAAATATCCCGATTTGACTCGTGGGGCTACTTGTCGCTCCATGTCAGAAGTCTTCTAAGTTAGAGATACGACGGCTACGAAAAGTAAATTCAAGGCGAAGGATCGGCCGCCGTGAGTTCTGCACCGCCGATCCTCCGCTAAGTGTAGCGGACATGCATCATAATGTGGACGGCTATATAAGAGAACTTGGTGCCTAGTTAATAAAAGCTTATGTTTGACTTTGTTCGATTGATTCGCACTATGAAGCACGAAGAGATGAATGTCTCGTTTGTTACTCCTAAAATGTCTGTTAGGGATGCTCGTGTAGCACAGGATTACAAGTTGTTCAACTCTTTTTGTGCACGAAATCTACACTGAAAGATCAATTTGCATTCAACCGAGTGATACAACTTGACATCTCAAACCTTTCTTGCTTTGATTCTGTTAGCTGTTTTCAATGTATAGCAGCCCAGTAACAAATTTTTATGCAGGTTATATCGTTCGTTTGCTTTTGATCATTTTGGGATTTCTAGAAAAGACAGATTACCTAAATGCAAGCAACGCTAAGTCTGCAAAATTTGCTGATCGCTAAACCATTTGATATCTTGGTTAAAAAACAGTAGTATCAGGTTTGTTTGTGACGCTTCTTTACTAGTGGAAGTATAAAACTTCACATTAAGGCAAATGCTCCATTTCTTTGATTCTTTAATGAAGATGAGTAATCTTTGATTAAACATTAAAAGTCTCCTTTCTCATGCCTGCGGGTATTTCTTGCTGTATTTCTTGTGTTCTTATAGCTTACTCCCGAGTTAAATGTGTGGGAATTTAGCCTTGTCTTGTTTGCTTGTTAAATGTTTTAGTACAGCATTGTTGATTGAAGAAATGACTTCTCTTTGTTGACATGGAAGATTGATGTACTGAATATTTTCATTTGTATGCTTCAGTGTTCCTCTTCTAGCTTTGGCTCTTCTATTGACTTGATTCCATTAATTTATTCTCACAGCCTTTACAATATGCTTTGCCACCTGCTTTGTCAAGCCAGCAGCACCTTTCAGTCATTCTCGACTATGCTGTTGACAGTCGTACCAAGCTTTTAAATATGTGTACGAGTACATAGAAGAAGAGTGTTCTTTTGGATGTGTGGTCCGTGTAAGGTCTGCTGAAATTTTGTGTTAGTTGGGAAGTTGTGAATTTGTGTGTAGATACGTTTTCTGCGCTCTAGCTTAAATTTCAGTTGCGCAGGCAGAATCATCCGGCTATGTATCGTATAAAACCTGTGCCCAGTAATGGCATTAAGCTTCTTCACTATCAATCTGGCTTGGTAACACCGAAAGAACTTAGTTCTCAACAGAGAACTCATGTAAGTTTATGAAAAGGTTGTGCAGTTTGCTTTCACTGCATTGCTTATGTCATTGCTTATGTTATGCTTTGGGCTTTATAGTTTTGTATATGTTAGATGGTATAAATCAAGTATGTAGAATGAAATTACCATTAAAATTTTTAGAAAACTGCAGCAATTTCCATCAGCACTTAGGAGCTTCCTGCTTAGGTTTAAACTCTGAGTTTCCAAACTTTGCACTGCATTCGAATGCTGTTTTACATATCAAGACTGCTGAAGTACAAGCAGTTGACTAACTTGTTATGGAAGTGATTCTGTAGAAATATCATCTTTCTTATCTTTGTCTTTCGGCTATGAGCCACATAATTATCACAATGTTCAATAGTGTCAAAGACATAATGTCTGAATATGACATGTACACCAAAACAAGTGAGATTTAACAACCTGTGACATGGCATCCCAATATTTCAAGCTTTTATATGAAGAGGCAGAATAAACAGTTTCATATAGTGCAAATCAAGGAGGTGATCTTGTTAGATGGGTGTGTTTGATTTTTGGGTTTGTCGAAAATTAGTTAGGGTCATTGGCATGTTTGAAATAGGTGTGTACGTATTTGTGTGAATTTATGTCCTTATCGGGGTAGGTATGTGCATGGGGTTGAGTATGTGTAAGCATACATGTACCCATGTATGTACGCTTGCATGTATAAATGTATGCTCCTAACTTAGAACTGTGGTAAAGCACTAATTCAAAAGCGCTATAATACACGAAGAGCAGGGTAAGTGATAGGCTATGTGTGATGCTGTGATGCTTCACGTATATGTTGGTGTATATAGTTATATATAGTCATTAGGTATCATGCCTTCTATGGTTTCAATTGTCGTTTGTTATTTATATCTCAGTCCACCCTTCATGAGAGTCTTATGATCACATGGCTTTTAGAGACGCAGCTTTGGCCCAGTTGTTAAGGATTGGGATTAGAAGGCAAAAGTTTCTTGGTTTGAGTCGGCATATTGATGGCAGAAAGGGCAGCCAATCATATAGGGGCATGCACCAAAATAGAGCCCTAGCGAAACGGGGCGCTGTGTTGTGCAAGAGCGGAGCATGAGCGTTAGACTTTCTGTATGTTTTGACAATTGTTGAGAAAGCTTGGGAATCTCTTGAAGGCCTTTTTTCGCAGTTTGTTATCTGTGATTAGTTGCTCAACAGTCCCCTGTCAATCAGAGACTAGTGTACCACCATAGGGATATGATGCTGTTTGGAATTACTCGCCGTCCTGAGCGGTTCGCTATTTCTGATGTGCGGCTTCACGAAACATCAATCCACGTGTAACATACCCTACCAGGAATGCTTAGCTAACCGGTACATAGTACTTTAAGAATTTCTTAACGCGTTGCTAGTGAGGCAACACTTGCTCATCATTCCAGTCCTCTAAGTTGTACGAAACGTCGTGGACGACGTGTCGGGATCAGTATAGCCCCTCCCCGGCAGCATGTATTCAAGTTTGGACCTTAAAAACCTAGCTTGAAGATGGGTCAGCATGGTCATCGATCTAGAAATATTGTTAGTCTCTACTTGCGCTGTGTTTTTTGGTGATGCTTGCTAGTTTTTTCGTAGAATTTGAATGTCCATGGATCTTCCTTGTGTTGGTTTCTGTTGCGAATTTTTGAGTTGGAGTTTTTGAAAGCGCTTTCGTAGGTGCCAAATGGACGTATGCAACTTGATTCGAAGATGGATTGGTAAGAAATGACGATCCCTCGCTCGATTTCGTCATTTCAAGTCGAGATTGTGCATGTTTCCAATTCAGAAATGCTCTCACGAGGAAAGAGAGCATTACGTTAAAATATTAAGCGCTGCGGAATCGTAACCCAATGAAAGGGGCGGGAGGGATTGTTTGCGATAAATGCTCTGTAAGTGTTTCGGAAACAAAAAATTTTGCGCGGCTGGGCAAAATAAAGCGATGCTTGCTAACGATTTGGTAGAATTTTTTACTTTTGTGTATCTTCCTTGTGTCTGTTTCTCGAGCGAACCTAGTGGAGGAGTTTTGGAAAGCGCATTCTGAAGTGATTAATAGACTTATGCGACTCCATTTACGAAGATGTATTCGCAAGAAATGACGATTCCTCTCTTGATTTCCTCAGTTGATCAATGTGAGGATTGTAACTTAATATAGATAAATGCACTTTACACGAAGCCGGAAGTCTGGGAAACAGAAAGTTTTTGCGCCTTTGGTCAAAACATGGTGACCCTGATGACTGTCGGATAAACCTGGAACTGGTAAGGCGATCTTTGGTAGGCGAGCAAACACGATAATTATTTAGGACGTTATGCGCTTTACCAGCTAGCCTGGACGAATCCGTTCTGTTATGCGAATCGAAATAAAATGTCTAAGACGCTTCTGTAGCGCTGCGTTTAAATCTGCCGGCAGCCGACTGCACGTATGTGTCCTTGTTGTCCAGGCGAGTTAAGTCGTCGTTCGGCGATGCCCCTTGGATCTGAAAAATTTATGATACTAATAAGATGTCTTTGTAACACTCAAATGTTGCTCCTTACTTTAGAGCGATTATTTCCTCAAAAATGCTGGTGTTCTGCAACTTAACGCCGCACCTGCGGGGGTACTTGCAGGGAGGATGTCTCCGTCTATCGGGCAGATGCAGGATGAAATGTAGGCACGATTCCGTCCCCCGTCTCGCTGCCATGACGCTTATCGGTAGTTTTGGCATCCCCCGTCTTGTTACCTCTCCGATACTGCAGGTTGATTATACGAGAACGGTAGCGTACACACAGGGTTTCGTCTTGTTGGCTGAGTGTTCCGAACCAACTGGAGACTGCTGATCGACTAGGTCTTCAGCTAGTGCTCGTTGCTAGGTTATGTCAGACAAGCTGTTGCTCCTGTTGTTAGAGTATTTTAGACAACTAGGGTTCTCGGCTGGTGCCCCTGTTGTTAAATTATTTCACACCAATGGTGTTCTGGGGTGGTACTCCTATTGTTCGGGTATTTGAGACCACTGGGGTTCTCGGCTGGTCCTCATGTTGTTAGTGTATTTCAGACCAGTAGGGTTCTCGGCTGGTGCTCCTGTTGTTAGAGTATTTCAGACCAGTAGGATTCTCGACTGGTGCTCCTGTTGTTAGAGTATTTCAGACCTCTAGAATTCTCGGCTGGTGCTCCTGTTATGAGAGTGCGTCAGACTGGCAGGGTTGACGGTTGCTATTCATGTTGCGTTGAAGCAGCGCGGAGTATTGTTTTAGCTTTAGTTGTTGGAACTGTCCTTTTCTGATGCGCGTTTGGGTTAGCCGACTATCCTTTGGATATTATTTTTGGATATTTTTGGATTACTTGCTATCAAGAACTCTTGGAATCCATGATGTTAGCTTTGCGAAAACATAGTTATTTATATAAATGATTGTGTGAATAATTTATACAAATAATTTATGTGAATAATTTATGTGAATAATTTATATGAATAATTATATGAATAATAACATGAATAATTCATGTGAATAATTTATGTGCGTAATTTATTTGCATAATAATGCGTAATTGTTTCCTCGGCAGGACTAGCATCTCCACGCTGTATGCGTTCGGAGCTGCGGCCGGTGCCGGACTGGTGGGTGTGGGAACGGTCGCCTATTCCTACTTCGATGAAGGCTTCAGAAGAAACATCGAGCAGCAGCTTCCTCCAGCAAAGACGTTTTTTGACACCTTATTCGGCGAGCTCAAGGACACCCGCCAGGTAACCGATATTGTTTTCGCGGTAACCGGTCAAAACTGTTCACCGGTATTTTCATGATTCTACCAAGTAAGCTGTGTCATTTGATCTCCGGAATCATAAGCGAGTTGACTACTTCATGTGTTATGTGGTGATGATGAATGCGAGTATCTTAAGAAATGGGTTATCATGTATTGTATATGTTTATGATGTTCTATGTAATGCTAATGTTGTAATGTGGTACTTTTGTGATTCTAGTGTTATATTGCTGTAATGTTGTGATATTATGTAATGTAACTTACTTATCATATTGTATTGTGTTATATATGTTGTATTATATATTTCATGTTATTTTATGTTTTATTATATACTAAATTATATTATGTTTTATTTTATATGACTATATTTTGTGTTGTATTACTATATTATATTATATTATATTATATTATATTATATTATATTATATTATATTATATTATATTATATTATATTATA
>QQSS02138406.1:0-15969 GCA_003687565.2 Craspedacusta sowerbii | reverse complement strand
TCGACTAGAACATCCTCACGATCTCTTTTACGTTCCTTGCTATTTTGAGTCTATATATATATATATATATATATATATATATATATATATATATATATATATATATATACATATATGTACCAAGGGACTTAGCTTTAAAGCTTTCTATAAAGCTTTTGAAAGCGAATGGACCTTTGAATCCAATACTTAACCGACTTTCAGAAATTTTAGAAGCTACAGCAGCAAGCCATAAGAATACACATTTTCTGATCATAATACGCCAGCTTCAGACTTGTTTATGCATTCTGATATATGTAATCTCGAAGGTGCAAGCACATAAAGTTTAAGCTTCTTAATCCATGATTGTCATCAGTAGAGAATTCCTCTTGAATGTTGAAATTTTTTCCAAATCTACCCATCTAAGAAAGGAGTTCGATAAATGCGCGGAAATAATAACATCAAACATAAAGGCGCTCTCATGTACAATCAGCTAAACGACCTTAACATAAACATCTCTAATTCAAAAACCGTATATGGGAATAAAATTCGAGCTCTTCTTATGGCTGCGTATGTATGATACGTTCTAACTTTGTCTATTGTACTTGTTCTGACCTGCACGTGAGTGATTTAATGTTGTTTGAAGTTTCAAGATTATAATCATGAGAATTTCTTATAGCGGCGACCAATATGGGTAGTGATCTATGTGAAAGCAATTAATTTATTTTATTATTTATCCTTTGGAATCAAATACTTTCTTTTCTGTTGTATTTGAAGTATTATTTTATTGTATTTTGTTATTGAACAACTGCGTTTGTAAATCCGGCATACAACTTGCATTCCGTCGCATTGATGTTTTATTATTTTATCATATCTTTGTTTATCTTGTTAAGAATTGCCATACATTTATTAACCAGTTCATTTTATTGAATTTTACTATGGTAAAGTAAGCTGATGTATCTCTTGCTTACAACCAATAAAGGTGATTGGTACTATTAAATGCGTTTTCTTCCAAAGACTTAATTTGCTACAACTCTTTACTTCGCGTCTACTCAATCTTTCAATTTACTGAATCTTTCAGTTTACTGAATTCTCTAGCGCATTTCATATTATTATACCAAGGTGGCTCCGTGCACATCCGATACTTACCAACTGATAGTTGAGATGTTTTACCGATTTGTTTTACTGAATCGAGTACCTCAGAAATAAATGCGATTTCATTACCGGCATGCCCTGCGATTGTCGTCCCCACTACTTTGAAACCAGGTCTTGAAATCGCGCTTTACTTATGCAATGGTGGCGTCTCGATTAGCTCCGGCTACGAAGATGTCTTCATCATATAGATGATAGAATGTTATATTATAGTATAGTTCTTCGCAAGAGTTCTTGTTATTGAATGATCTCTTTGTTTCAATTCTTCATCATTGCAACTTTTGACAGGGCATTTATTTGAGAAAACACACACACGCACAAACACACACACACACACACACACACACACACACACACACACACTCTCTATATCTCTCGTTTGACTCCTGATCCTGATGTTGCCTGTCCAGGAGACTACAATCCAGAGGGAATATGCTAACTTTATTCCTAAGAAACTGTTTAATGCTATAACTCTCTCTTTCGTATTTTCACCTCTTCAACTTGTCTTGCACTATACGGACGAATGCTTGGTCTAACGTACTGTTACTGATTTGGGCAAGTATAACATGTGAGAGTCTCATTCTACTTCATTAATGTCTATCTATGTGTATGTCTTATCCTCTAGTCGTCATTTGGTCCGCAGGCCGTAGTCTGCCCACGCCTGTACTAGAAGCTGCTTTCTTCATTTTCCGTTTCTCTTATATTATTTTTATGTTTATGTTTCTTATTCATATGCTCGAATTTTCACCCATATCTCAGCATATGCTAGTTCCGTACCTCAGTAATATAAGTCTAAAATTTCTAATATCTGGTTTATTTCGCGTAAGGCATTTTTATTTGCCTTTCTATTTCGTTCTGCATTGGATTTTCCTCAAATTTTGCTGACTAGAACAAGATGGCATCCGCAATTTTATTAGCAGGACCTGCTGCAGATGTCTTCTATCCCCAATAATTGCATTAGTGATAAAATGTTGTGATACATCTTGCGATTGTTTTACCTGTAATACATGTATTGGGAAACAAATTGTTGTTGTTGTTGTTGCTGTGATTGTTGCTGTTGAAGCTGTTGCTGTTGTGTTGTTGCTGCTTTTGTGTTGTTGTTGATGTTGTTGTTGTTGTTGTTGCTGTTGTGTTGTTGTTGTTGCTGTTGTTGTTGATGTTGTTGTTTTTGTTGTGTTGTTGTTGCTGTTGTGTAGTTGTTGATGTTGTTGTTGTTGCTGTTGTGCTGTTGTTGTTGCTGTTGTGTTGTTGTTGCTGTTGTGTTTTTGTTGATGTTATTGTTGTATTGTTGTTTTGTTGTTGCTGTTGTGTTCTTGATGATGTTGTTGTTGTTGGCGAGAATGGGCTAATTTCTTTCTCTTGAACTTACGGAGAGAAATACATTTGTACATACTGAAAAGATATGGCATGATTTGCGCAATGCCATGGCACAGATGTGTCATGAAATCTGCTACAAAGATCTTTGCGTTCAAATCGACATTAAACACGGCATCTTAAAAGTCTAACCTCAGAATCTTTGCCTTCTTCAAGTGCGCGTGTTCTCCACTCCTGGTTGGTAAGTCTAGGTGATGACGTAGATCGTAAACAAATGTATTTCCAGTCGTTTCAAGTAAATGCTAAGTTGATAAGCTTATACAATTCTGATCCACTCGCACTCGCAATTATTCAAAAAAAGAGTAGCAACGAATCTCGCCAGAAATGAAAAATTGCTCGTATTGATGCTAAAAATGAGCGGATCCTGCAGACTTAATCTGTCAAACCCACTCCACCGCTTCCATGCGAAAGTCTCTTACCAATTGCCTGGCTTTTGCAGTGACTGTTGTAAGCAAGAGCAGAGACGGGGGTAGTGATGTCTCTCCTCTCTTTAATAGATTGACACGTCTCTCACAACAGTTTCCTGGTTTCAGCATGATCGACTGTTCGACCAGACTGACTTCAACAATCGGATGGATTGCAACAAGTCAAGTTGAAGTAGAACATAAGAGATGGAGGTAAAAAAAGAACGCTCCCAGAAAGAGTGCGTCCACTATTTTTCAAGTACTTAATATAAATTTGTAGATTTTTTGAAAGAGGTATTTCTTCGACAAAGCAAACGTTCATGTGAGGAACTAGCTTAATCCTTAAAATTTATCAAGGGGCTGCTGCTGCTTGATACTTGGTTATTCCTACTTGGACGCATAAAAAGAAAATCTACACATAGAACTGATGGAAAATGATTTGTCTGTTTGTTCGTCAGTCTGCATCTCAAGTCGGCTTGTCTAATTCTCTCCCTTATTCTTGCCTGCTAGCCTGCCTACCTGCCTACCTGTCTGTCTGTCTGTCTGTCTGTCTGTCTGTCTGTCTGTCTGTCTGTCTGTCTGTCTGTCTGTCTGTCTGTCTGTCTATCTGTCTGTCTGTCTGTCTGTCCGTCCGT
Source organism: Craspedacusta sowerbii (assembly GCA_003687565.2). Lineage (NCBI taxonomy): Eukaryota > Metazoa > Cnidaria > Hydrozoa > Limnomedusae > Olindiidae > Craspedacusta > Craspedacusta sowerbii. The sequence continues at coordinate 12,428 of QQSS02138406.1, read as the reverse complement.
CCGTCTGTCTGTCCGTCTGTCTGTCTGTCTGTCTGTCTGTCTGTCTGTCTGTCTGTCTGTCTGTCTGTCTGTCTGTCGGTATTTCTTTCTCTCTGTCTGTCTGTCTGTATTTCTTTCTGTCTTTCTGTTTGTCTTCTATTTTCTGTCTGTCTGTCTGTCTGTCTGTCTGTCTGTTTGCCTGTCTGTCTGTCTGTCTGCCTGTCTGTCTGTTTGTTTGTCTGTCTATCTTTCTGCCTTCCTGCCTGCTGGTACATTATTTTGGGTGACTGCTTTATGTGTCTTTCATTTTTATGTTTCAGTTCTCCTAGATTCTTATCTCATTCCGATATAGTTTCTTACTCATTGGGGTTCTACAGGAAATTTAGACTCATCTTTATGAAATTAGGGTTCATGAAAGTCTCCATTTACATGGGGAATCAAATTTTCTTTGATTTGATTGCTCGTTCAAGCGTAGTGTTCATGAACTTAAGTTTGATTTATTTACGAAATTTGTCACTGGCTATTGACCTTACCCCCTGCAAGAATTCCGAGTAGTCTAAAACAAATATCTACTTAGCTCTCTTGTTTTCAAGACAGGAGAAGTTTCGCATGAGACCCTTGCCTCCATGAATGTTCCGAGAGCTAAGTGAATCAATGCCTTTGATGGAGTGAGATCTCATATAATCCAGGTACAGTGCTCATGCAGATTCAGTGGGTTCAGTGGGAATGCCAGCATATTGAATTCTTTGTGGATGAGTAATTAGCGGATTTGGTATTTGGAGTATGAGGATTGCCTTCTGAATATTCCGATAGGTCGTGCGTACGTTACCAGGACTCCTAATTGAGAGATCCATGCAAATTACTACCTCCGAAGATGCTGCCGTAATGATGTTTATGAAGTAACTAGTCGCTCATTGCAAACTTCTCTTGAAATTATGTCCGAAAATGTATAGAATAGAAATGATGCAAGCAAGGATTTTATGCATATTTACAAGTTTACATCGTGACATTTGCTGTTGGAGGATATACATAAATATCGATTCGAAAATAAACTTAAACGAAGTGTTTGCGAAATTCAGTTGTTTGTAGGAGAAGCTGCTTCAGTGTTTTTGAAAAAAATAAGAGCAAAGCACGCAAACTGTTAGCTTTCTGAAGTCCATTATTACTGCGACTTAGGACAGGGTTTCTCAATCATAGGGCCGCGGCCCTGTGAAGGGCCGCGAGTGAGAGGTGTTGGGCCGCAAGAAAATTTTGACACTTTGCCTTCGGGCCGCGAGGGCCGCGATCGGCTAAAATTCTTTTAGTATTTCTTTATTTGTCAGCGTTGCATTTCTGAATCCATGCTGTTCAGTCGGGCAGACAGTAACATTTTTTGGCGTTGCTGACCAAGTTTACGCGTTCAAAAAAAAAAAAGCTTTATTTGTAGACCAAAAGAACTCAGGAAAAGAGGATGCATATGTTCCCGCTACTCTCTGACATCCTGGGTACAGCGCCTGAGGCTTTAATTAGTGATTTGGTTTCTCGTCACCTCTCACAACTTTCAGAGAAGTTTGAGGATTACTTCCCAAACGATCCCAGAAGAAACATGTGGATAGTGGATCCATTTTAGTGGAACCTTCTAAAAATGATGTTTCTCTTCCGTTAGACCTAAAATCCCAGCTTCTAGATGTCTCAACTGACAGCACTTTGAAGATACAGTGAGACAAACTGGACTTGGTCACGCTATGGATTCATGTTTCAAAGGATTTCCCATTTCTTGCTGTTAGGGCTGTAAAATATCTACTTAGGCTAACAATTACATACCTGTGTGAATCAGCCTTCTCAATCGTAGCCTCAACCAAGATAAATTCTAGAAATAGACATGGAACAACACTTGAGGCCACTCTGAGACGGTTCTATTCACCTATTCCACCACAGCAGGGTCAGATCATGTCCAGGAAGCAGTCTAAAGCGTCTTAATAGCAAAGAAGGACTGTTTATTTTCTATTATTAAAAGTGTTTAAGAAGGGTTTTGTTGCGGACTTTAAAAAAGAACGGTTCAGTCATTAAATTTCTGTTGATCTAAGTGTGTCTGCGGAAACAAAGCTGTTATTCTTTTTGCACTGCTTTTACTTTATTTGATCAAAGATTCTATGGGTAATGTTTATTGACTGTTCGTTACGTGATTTTCTTTGCTATGAGAATTAATCGATTCATAATTAGCCACCTTTTTTTATAAATCTCTTGAATTATCCTTCTTATTATGTGATTTTTATTATATCCTGTATTCCCTCTTACCAGCAGTTTTTGCAGTAAAAGTAACTTCCATGGTTAACTTGACGTGTAACTTACCACATAATAAATTAAAAGAACTCTAGCAAACGCAATTGGGCCGCATGCTGCTGTACCCTGGAAACGTTAGGGTGCTGGGAGGAAAATGTTGACCAACGCTCGTTTAGGCTAAATATTAATCCGCTTAATGAGAGTCACTCTGGAATATTGAAGAATTTCATCTTATTGACCTGCAAGGCGCCAAAATTGTCAAAATAGCCGAAACTGCGCCCGAAGGATATTCGCTGTAACTCGGAGACTTGAAAATATGGAGTTTCCCACTTAAATTTGGACACTGCAGGAAGTGTTCTATGAATCGAGAAAACTCTTGTAACTTTGTTTTTCTCATCTGCATTGACCCTTTTCACCTAACACAAAAGCATTAATTTACAAGCGATTATATCAATAGGACAATATTCGACACTGCAAATTCTCACGAAGCATGCAATACCACTAACCAATTCCAAAAGGAACATAACATAGCATACTATCCAGTCTAGAGACATTTAATCAAATCTTATTTCATTCATCAGGCTTTGCGCTCGCATTGTACGCTTAAGAATGTAGGAAGTGATGCCTCAAAGTTTGAGGACAGAATAAGAGTTATGCGAAGAAACAGGAATATAACAAAATCAGAAATATAGCAAGAAATAGTAAGCAGGAGACGCGACAGTTTTAAAGTCTCCAGACATAAGTACCGCCGTCTGCCAGCCCTGTGACATTCCTTAAAGGCTCAGCAGTTCAGTTTACTCGCATGCTAATGCGATTAGAAAGCAGCTATTTCTGAAACTTTGAGGGCCATACAGAAATCGGATAAACCCAAGCGAAATAATTCCACAGATGCCTCTCTGTTTTTCTTCAGCCATCTCTTTTTCTGTAGCTTTCTGTTTACTATACGTCTTGTCGCTCTCGATCTCTCCTTGTGTCCTCTTTCTCTCTTGCTTTCCTCGGCTTAGTTTCCTTCCTTTCTTTATTTTTCTCTCTCTTTGCGTGGTATGTAATTATACTTTTTAAATATATATGCATGTATATATATATATATATATATATATACTCAAAATTACATATGTACTTAATTGTATGTAATTATATATATATATATATATATATATACATATATATACACATATATTTTATAATTACATATAATTCGTTTTCCAGTCAACCCGCTGCTTTCAGAAGAAAACTTTGAAAAGCGATTAGCGAATATCCATGAGATTCTTTGTTTCCCCGGTAAATGGTATCCGTGCCACTGAAACTTAAACCTATTTATTTCGTTACGGTTTGGCAGCTGTCGCAGTGGAAGTGAAAAACCCAATTAAAGAGGTTGCCTTTCACTAAGTAGTGGTTCCTATCATGATCTATGCAGTGACTCGGTGAACTGCAGCATCCATGTTCTTCCATCCGTAAAGTCAGGGATCTCCAAGCTACGGCCCGCGAGGCATTTTATCAAAAAAAAAAACACGAAAATTTATGATACGTTAAAGGTTGCGCTACTCTCTTGCAAATCAAAGATATTAACAACGCTTTGTTTAAAATTCCCCGTGTGGTTTTGGTGGTGGTAATCGCCTTGCCTTCCCCCCCCCCCCCCCTCAGAGCCACTCGTATTTTGATTCGAATTTATTTGACCTCGACTCTTTATCCGGCCCCCGAATGGATGTATGTCCGTTAATACGGCCCGACTGCTAAAACGTTTGGAGACCCCTGCGCTAAGTCATCGTTGAAGATCACTCGCGCGAGGTTTCTAAGTAGTGTCTTGACCAAGTCTTCAGTGAAGAATAAACGCAATACAGGCCGCCAACACTGATCATTGTGGTGGGTCTTTCACCAAGCGAACACAGCGACTCAAGATGCATTGTGGAAGGACGACCGCATGGAAGTCTGAAAGAAATTTGTGCAGCCATCGAATAAAGATAGTGGAAACACCAATATATTGAATCAGTCTTTCTTTCCAAACGCAGACTTGCAACATACTGCAGATTGCAAGAATTGCGATGCTCATCTTTTTTTGTATAAACAATCGGTTGTTCATGAAATCAGCTTGTTTTCGGTGGAGCCAGCCCTTCGATTTCTCCAAGTAGTCGAGTCAATCTGACATGATCCGCTCCAGTAGCTTTACAACACATGTTGTCAAGCTTATTGGTCTGCATGAGGAAGCAAGGCTGGGATCTTGTCCACCTTTGAGCAGGGGTACGATCGTTACATGACGCTAGATGGATGGAAATTCGCCTGTCCAGAAAATATGCTTGAGGATCGATCTTCTTGTTGTTGTTGCTGTTGTTGTTGTTGTTGTTTTTATTATTGTTGTTGTTGTTATTGTTGTTGTTGTTGTTTTTTATTGTTGTTGTTTTTTTTTGTTGTTGTTATTGTTGTTTGTGTTGGATATGAAGCCATTCAGTTAGCGCTAAATGGCCGAGAGTTTTATGAAATGGTGGAGGGATGTAATCGGGCCGAGGCAAACCTTTTGTCCGTCTTTATGCTCATAATATTGATCGGAGTTCTTTCATGGTCAACCAACAGGTAGACTCATCGTCACCGGTTATACATCGTACTTCCGTCCCTAGGCTGCAGTGTAGGATTTAGTCCTCCTCAGACATTGACAACCAACGGACGCTCAACAGCGAGCAAAAACGTCAGCTCCACTTGCTTGCGTGGTAAGGCGGTTGCTGTACTGGGGGACCTTGATTAGAGAGCAATAATAATAATAATAACAATAATAATTTTTAAACGTTATATATTTTCCGTTTTGTTACGACACATTCAGTACACCTCGGCACTACTCACTATTCTAGGCATGGTGCCTTGGATGATGTTCTCTAAGACATCGCTCTCAGTAGTTTAAACTTTCTCAGCCGGGCAGTGCGCACGTCGCATCACAGGCTTCGTCGACTAGTCCCGTTCTACTTGCGTTATTACGCCGCTGAGCGGTACTCGATACACATTTTAACGAATCCGAGAGGATGTATGCCTGAGTAGAGCAAGACCGAACCGGGGTTTGAACTCTCGCCGCTCGTGAAGGTCTCGTTTACGGGGCGAGCGCTTCATCCACTCGGCCACATATCAATACGGTTTTGTAGCCTATTGACGGCACGCGTCAAAGCGCGTGGAGGCTTGCTACCTCTATACTCAGCATAGGCGAGAGCAATCGACTTCATCGACGAAGAAGCTAAAGGTCGCTTGTCATCTGTCAGTTGTTTATCCAAGTCCCAGTACCCACGTTCAAAAGATGCAAGAACATTCAGTTTGGATACTTTAGTTGGCAAAGCAAAATTTAGGCCTCTGCTCAGGGCCAGTTTTTCGAAAAAGGTTGGAAGATATTTCGAAAGATTAATCATGCACTTGTCTATGTCAACTCTTTACATTTGACCAACTCTTAACCAACTCTTTACAGTGGACGGTCATTTGTAAGTGCAATCATGTGCCACTTGGAGGAGAAACTAAGCAACGATGGCAAACTCCCCGAGTTTTACAGACGCTTTGTCGACGACATCTTACAATAATGCCCAGCGAAATTGCAGCCGATGATTTCCTCAGTGAGCTTAACAGTCTTCATTCGTCGCTGTCCTTTACAGCAGAAGTGGAGCAGAACAATGGTATCTCGTTCTGTGGCGCGCGGATAAACACGGTGAAACGGATACTATCTACATCTGTTTTTCATAAGCCGACGGAAACCTGTCTCCTACTGCACTTCCAGAGTCATGCGGATGTTAGGTACAAGAAATGTTTAATAAAGTCAATGCTGTACAGAGCGTATCGTTTGAGTAGTCATTGATCCACCTTTAACGAGGAAGTTGAACATTTGCGCACAACGTTTCTGAAGTTAACCTACCCGTCAGCTTTGCTTGACCGGATTGTATTTGACTTTGTCAAAAAGTGCATTACCCGGCAACGTAACTTGGCTGACAGTTTCGCCAATGAAATCGTGCGATTCATTATTCCTTATAAGGATGAAAAGAGTACGCGCCACCTAAAGCACCGTCTAAATGATCTGGCGTGTAAAATACGGGCTCAAATTCAGCCAATTTTCACCAGCAAAAGAATTGGCGAAAGTTGTAGACCAATGGAAGCGGAGCCAAAGATTGCGTGAAGTGAGTCAACAGTGCGTTGTTCATAAGTTTCAACGTGGCCAGTGCGATGCTGGCTATATCGGCATGACAATCCGCCACCTGCATTAACGAGTCGAGGAACATAAGCAACAGTCAAGCTCAATTGGTCAACACCTGGCTACTCATCAATTGCCGATCAGTTTCGATCTTCACGCCTGCTTCACAACTCTGCGCAGGTGTCGCTCCAAATGGGAGTGTCTGCTAAATGAGAGCTTGATCATCGCGCACCATAAATTCACCAACTCACTCAACATACAGTCAGACTCGATTAATTGAAGCTATTTTAGCTCGACTTCGAAGGTGTGACTCTGGCGATGTGTGCTCTGCTTGGTTTGATTTTCGGTTTTTTGTATTCTTGTTTGTTTAGTCTAAAGATGGTCCAAGAAAGGACCGAATCGTCACGAAAATTATTAGCTTTATTCTTTGCCTTTAATAATTATAATAATAATCATGATAATAGGATTAGTAATAATAATACTAATAATATATTCTTTTAACTTCATATATTTTCATTTTTTAAATCTTTTTTTCCGACGCATTCTATAGACGTCGCAGGCATGGAGTATACTATACGTCTGAGAGAGCCATAGGCTCGTATAGTCCTGTCATGTTCGCAAGCAGGGCGGTCATATGTGTCCGGGAAAGGCTGAGAAGAATGAAGCATATGTTTCTATAGAGATTCTTAGCTAAGACTATCCATAACCTTAGCTCATATGTTGTTGTAAAGAGACCATTCAACATTTGCAGGAGATTCAGGGCTTTTAAGGAACGGAATTTGTGATGAGAGATTGTGCGAATACGGTTCGTTGCGAGATGGAACTATTGCAAATTGATAACTAAACCTTGGTACTCCAACGTGAACTCTTACTCTCTCCTGAAGTCTTCCTCTTCTTGTACTCGTACTCTTATTCTTATTCTGGTAAACTACTCGTAACCTTGCTATATATATACAAAAACGTAACTATCATCTAACAGACGGCTAGAGTTCGCTTAATCGCGGATGATCCCTTCACCGTCTGGTCTCCACGTAGACTGTAAAAAACAACTATACAAACATGTGATTATAATTTAAGTATGTCTAGTCTCGCGACAAATATAAGATAATCTATTGCGCACGCCACACGAAAACGATAACTAACGAAAAAACAACTTGACATGCAACACGATTTACACAGTAAACATGTCTGCTGTTCAAAAACATGTTCCTTTCATGACCTGCGTGTCATGACAGAATTTGTGATGTGATACTGAAACGTAATGCTTGCTGATTCTTGTAAGAAATACCCGTGTCGTATTTGACTCTCCAGCTTGGAGCTTGTTTTGGCTGTGTTAGACAAGCGTTTCCATAGGCAAGGTCCATGCGATGAGAAGCTAAAGCAGCTTTTTCCATTTCGTGCCTTTACTTTGTATCCGAATTGAGACAATTGACCGTCACATCCATGATCTATTCGTTCAAACTACGGGATAAAAACTTCATGAAGTTTGTGATTCTGGTGCTTATAAAGGAAAGTCATTCCTTGATCGTGGCGAGTACAGTTGTGTGTTGTTTTTGGACAAAGTTTTTTTGACTCGTTTAAACTTAACACATATTTAGATAAGCTTCAAAATTTATGGTGCTGGCGGGACATGTCTCAACCGGTCGAAGTTGTATCTTAAGGGACGCACACGTTATGTCGCCAATGACGGCTTACATTCCAAAATCAGTAATCAGTTGACTGTGGTGTTCCACATGGATCTATAGTGGGTCTGTTACTTTTGTCATACATAAATTACTTTCATATATGTATCTCCATCAGTGTTGTGCAAGATTTTGCAGACGATACCGCCATTTGGTACATGAGTAGGTCCCTCAAGCAAGTGACGATGGATTGCGAAATTTCTTAAATTTTTGGTCGGCTTTGCGCGAATAGATTGTCTCACAATAAATCTAAAACTTTGGTTATGTTGCTTAGACCTCAGAGAAAACGCTGCCGAATCAGATTCATTTTAAAGAAGTAAAAGCAAAAAAAAAAAAAAAAAAAAAAATTTTCCTTGTCGAACAAAGTAACGTATTTCAGAGGCGATTTTTGACTCTTCCCTGTCCTTTCATGGAATGCTCAGCTCGCTAAACCAACAAACAAATTGGCACAGGTAAACGGTTTGCTATAAAAACTTAGACACTTTGTAGATGGAATTACAGTTAAATCACTATATTACAGCCTTTCTCAAAGTCACATGACCTATGGATGCATGACTTGGGGATTTTCAGACAGAAAAGTGATAAGCAGGATATTTAAAATACAAAATCAGGCAATGAGACTAACAACATTCTCAGATTTTGAAGACCCGACCTGAAAAATCTTTTCAAAACTTGGAATACTAAAATTAGCAATATTGTTAAAATCAATTTGGTCTTGTTCATCATGACTAGAGCAATCAAAAACTACCTAGAGTGTTTGATGACTTCTTTAACTTGAGGGCTTCAAAGGTCGTTTCTCATTGAACCAGTCATGTTGAAAAAGAACAATTTGATCCTTAGAATATTGTTAATATTAGTATTTCAAGTTTTGTCAAGAGCTTTTGAGTTCGAGTCTTTATAATCTGAGAATGTTATTAGTCTTATTACTCAGACGTACTGAGAAGTATTGGACCAGCAATATAAAGTGTAATGGTCTAATAACCTGTACGATCTAAATATTAGAACACAAAAAAGTCTAGGTTCAAAAAGCTTATCAAGCAATTATTGATGGCTTCGTATATATATAGCTCTGTGGGCATAATAATAAGTTATGATATTACATTGCACCAATACTGAAATCAGTCGCTGTGTGGAGCGTTTATATATTAAATGCTTTTTTCATGTTCATATACTCAAGGTGTTCTATTTAATGTATATATTTTGATTTCAGTCAAGCGAAGTCTCACTTGACTACATTGCTTAACTTTGGGGTCCCTATCACAGACAGAATTTTCAGTCCTACTCTGTTGACTGATCTGAGAAGCGCTCCTTAAATGCCTTCCTGCAAGGCAAGCCCACGTCTTCGCCCCGGTTGGCCAAACATACAAGTTTTCATATCTGCAATCGAACATGCTGTTAGCTGGTACGAACACTAGTTTTTCCACATCTTAAGATTCGAACTTGTATACTGCTTCATGGAAGAGCATCATTACCCGTCGCTTTAAAGGCATACATGTTCCTACATCGATTTAATGGTGTTATGGTTACCATTGTGACTAAAATTCATTAAATGAATACCTTTTCTTCGAAGAAACCACGCCAATATTTGAATTTTCAATGGATAAAATGTTGTTAAGTACTGAATTTATGTGGTTACATTAAATCGGCGTAAATGTTGACGTATCCATTTGTAGGGTAGAAGCATGGGAAAGTGGCGTTCGAGGCATTTTGATCAAGACGACGTGAAGATTTTCGAGTTCAAGAAAGGAGTTGTTGGTGCCATTGGTTGCAATACGCGTGCCCAGTTACTGTTCGCTAAGTTTGATCATAGTTACGGCGCTATAAGCCGATCTCAAATGCTACGAAAGTCATATTAAAATATTTTGGCATTTAGAACTTTGAGTCTAAGACAGTCTGATTGTTATTTTCTTGCTTTTTAGTACCAAAAACTTCTTTTTTTTTTTATCAGAGTATAAGCTCGTTCTGATGGCTAGCCATTTCTACCTCACAACGCCGAATAGGGGGAGGTCAAATCAAACGTCTATGCAGGACCATCAGACTTTCATAAGCTCCCTGACGTAAAATCAAAAAAGGCCAACTTGGTTTACGCAAGTTTCAATATGGCCGTCGCCGTAAACAAATTGATTCGGCGCTAAAATCAAACTCGAAGCCAAATTGAATTTCGCGTATTGCGATGCAGCTGCGTTGTATGGGAGCCTGCTAGCGTATTCAGTTCATTACACCGATATCTCTCATGCATGCAAGAAATCTTGACAAATCTTACGCGAAATGTCGGGGTTAGCGAAGCTGTTTGGAAGAAGAAAATCCAAGTCTAAACGTAAAGACTCAGTTTTGTCCGCTTCTACGGGCAGTTTACCTGGGGCACGAACTGCTAGTATTGGAGGTAGCGATTGGAGCATCAGTGCCTTTGAGTCAGCCGGGTATGCTGTTAAAGAAAAAGACTTACCCAAACTACTTAAAGCTGCATGGAAGGGAAACGTTGCCAAAGTTAGGCAACTGTCCGAGGGAAAAAAAGCAGACGTTAATCAGACGGACAAAGACCACAGGTTAAAGCTATACTAGGAAATTGTTTAAAGTTTTGAGTAAAATAAATCAACACTGATGTCAGCTTGCATAAGAAAGCTTAAATAAATTTGACCACCTAATGTATGCTTTTGAACTTTGTTTTACGAATTTGTAAAACTGAACTTTTCATCTACCCTTGAGTTTTTTGTAAGTATCTTCGTCCTAATTGCTTCTTAAAACATTTTATGCCAGATTTCATAGGGAATTTGGGTATCTTTCTCCCAGCAAAAAATTTAAGTTGTCTTGCTTGCATTTTGTAACTTAAAATGCCATGTTGGTGTTAAGAAATTATATCAAAATATCTGAAATCTAAAAACGGTTCTCTTATCATAAGGAGATACTGAAAAAAAAATTGCAGATGATTAGGTGGCTTGTTATATTGCAGTTAAGATAAATATTACAAAATGACAATGCTAAGTACTTCGCGGCCCTGTCTGATACCTATTGCTGGAAGCACAATGATAGGGTGCTAAATGTATCTATTCCATTAATTTGGTTGCAGCAACATTTCCCAAGTATTCAGTGTTCCCTAAAGTAAAATAAATCAGGTGTTCTAGAATGTAAAGGGAGTGGTAAAGCAAAGAGTTCCAGCTTAGAATGTTATTAGAAAACCGCTAGATCATATAAATGATAAAAAGAGAAGCAGATCTGAAGAAATGAGAGAAAACCTTTGTCTGCCTGATTCATGATAGTTTTATCATCACCGCCACCACCCCATTATCATGATCATGATCATCATCATCATCATCATCATCATCATCATCATCATCATCATCACCATCATAATCTTAAGAATATCTCTGTTTATGTACTTGCATGGAATGATGGGCCAGTTAAAGAAAAGTCTATTTCCAAACAGCGTGCGTTCGTTTGCAGAGCTGAATTCATGGAAGATGTGGTTATGGGTTTGAGTTGACCATTTTATACTGCATCATCTTATCTGAGCTGCTAAAATGAATGGAACATACATGATTTATGTTTAACTGAACTGTGCTGATATTTCATCCTTCTTAGACTGCTTGCTTGCAGCTGGCAGCAATGTTGTGGAGATTCTTGTTCTTATATTTAGAACTGCACTTCACCTAGCTGCAGTTCAAGGCCACCTCGAAGTGGTGCAAGTACTTCTTTCATGTGGAGCCCTGATTAACACTTGTGACAATGAGGGCAGAACTCCTCTCATCAAGGTTGCTTTGATTGTGTAATAATTAAGGACATGTGATACTTGTTGTAAGAGCTTTTAATGTGGCGTAGTTAAGCCTATGTAATCTGCTTGTTGAAAGCCAGTGATAAAGCATTGTCTGCCTTAAAAGTAACATTTGCTTAGGAATAGCATGATTTTCTTTTAGATACTTCAGATGATTGGTGTTGCTTGAAGTCATGTCAAGTTGTTTGTTATGTTGCAATTTCTCAGATCTGCATTTTTGATGTGTTAATAATGGATCTAAGCAATTTTCATGCTTTCTTAATTGTTGGCAGGCTGTAGAGCGAAATCAAAACCATTGTGTGGACCTTCTTTTAAACAATGGAGCAGAAGCGAATTCCATAGACTTGAATTACTGTTCTGCACTTCATGTTGCTGCAGCTCATGGTAATGTTACAGTCGGAGAGCTCTTGCTTGGTAGAGAGGCAAAAGTAGATGTCCAAGATAAGGTGCGACCCTTGATCAGCAACCTGTTTCTTGATTGCCACTATAGTAGCATTAGTAATTAACTCCTTGTATGTATGTATGTATGTATGTATGTATGTATGTATGTATGTATGTATGTATGTATGTATGTATGTATGTATGT